>APFE031748738.1:58761-91913 GCA_000404065.3 Pinus taeda
TCGGTAGGCCCAACCGCTTCACGACCTCTGTTGAAATAAGGTTCTTTTGGCTGCCACTGTCGACAATGAATTGCAGCGGCAAACCCTTCACCACATCTGTGAGTGGAAAAGATGCTCACCCTCGTCTGGGTCTTCGGGCTCATTCCTCTGGATCTTGGCAGTGGCAACACTGGCACTGGGATCTGCATCAATGATCTGCTTCCCTTTGCCATTCCCCTTGTCAGGTTCTGGCTCAGGGTCGGAACATGTATTTGATTCGGAAGCCTTAAGCTCGGACACCAGTGACTGCTTGGTCCGACACTCACTTGTGTTGTGAGTGGGGCTCTTGTGGAACTCACACCACTTTCCTGTGTCCTTCTTCGGTTTCGTAGTATTGTTCTTTTCTTGTGGCTTCGACGGGTTGTCTTGGGTCACCCTGCCTTGGCTTTGTCCTTTGGGCTTCGGATTTGCAGATCCAAAGTCTCGCTTCTTCTGTTTGAACTTTTTCTCGATTTTGACAGCGTATCGGTATGCCGTGCCGAGCGAGGAGATGTTCAGGAACTCCATCTCTTCCTGGATGTATCTATGTAGGCAGCCGCGATATTTGAGTACTAGATGCAAATCAGAATCTTTGATACCCAACTGTGTGCGAAGGGTATGAAAAATGCTTGTGAACTTTGGCACATCTTGGTTTCGTCCCTGCCGCAGTGTGGTCCACTTTATGTATTTGTTCTCATAGCTTTTGACAGGGTAGTACTACTCCTTGATGGCATCCCAGAAGTCATTCCAAGTGGGTACGGCTGAAAACAGTGAGCCTATACTTTCATCCTTCTGCTCGTAGTAGGTTTCCCACCAGTCCTTGACGTGGGGGGCTGCTTTGAGAAGAGCGAAAACAATCTTTTCCCAACTTGAAAATTCATGAACAGAAAAATACCCATCTAGCAGATTTAACCATTTATCTACGACATCTGCGTCTATTTGACCCTCGAAGATGGGGATTTCAAAATTCACTTGTACCTTAAACAGTGTGGCGTTTCCAGAGTAGCTGCTAGAAGTCGATGCGTCGCTTCTGGGTAGCCGCTGAAGGATCTGGGCAAAGCTATCCATCATCGCGTTTCGTTGTTGCTCGAGGGCTTCTTCGAGCAAGATTTTGATAGGATCTCCTTCCCCCTCGTATTTCTTCTCATCTGCCATGGGAGGCCATCAGGATTTGCGAGGCTGGTCTTGCAAAGGTTCGACCAGTTCAAGCCATAAATCCTTATATCCCGACCTCGTTGGGGACATGCAAAGAAAAACAGAGAAAAAGTAGACCGCTCTGATACCACTGATCCAGATTTAAACAGGAATGCAACAAATTACAAAGATAACCATAAAGAGAGATATGCAGCGGAAATAATACTTCATTTCATTAATGGAAAATACTGAAATATGCTTACAACCGGAAATAGAAATAAACCAGCTAGGGCGATGGTAGCTTATCTCTGAGAAGAGATGTGGTGGCTACATGCCTCTGAACTGTTCTGAACTGTGTTACAATGAGGCTTGAAGGCCTATTTATTGTCGAGAAACAATGTAAAACCCTTCACATCCCAAAACCTAACCCCAGAAGACGAAACGCCAAATTGTGGGCCCCGTTTGGGTAAATTGGTACATCAATTTCCCGGGGTCGTAACTTTGGCATACGATCTCCGTTTGACGCGTACAATAGCTCGTTATAAATATCTATCCAAGCACTACCACTTTGGGAGGCAACATCAGTCCATGGACCCATGTTGCCCCATTCCCAAAAAACGTCGTTTAGGGCATCAAAACGGCTTCAGAAGTTCAGGACCCGAAAAACTACTAAAAATAGTAAAGTGTGCTACAATTTAGGAAACTGAAAAAGCTGAAAGAGACAATTGTGGGGGTCCAAATGGGATAGGTGGGTGGCCACCAACATCCACCTGGATCAACAGATGCACAGTTTTTGGTGAGAATTTCTTCAATTACTTTATTGGTGGACTCCACTTATCCATTTTCTTGTGGATGGTATGGAGTGGACTTCCGATGTTTTATTTTGTACTCCTCCATTATCTTTTGTACCAAATTGGATGTGAGTTGAGTACCTTGATCTATTACAATTTCCCTTGGGACACTAAAATGAGTAAATATATCCTCGAAAAGAAATGAAACTACAACATTTTCAATAGCAAAGGAAGTGTTTTAGCTTCTACCCATTTTGTAACATAATTAGTGCAAGCAAGAATGTACCTTTTCTGTCTCGATGGTGGATTTATTGGACCAACAAAATCCAGAGCCCAATTTTCAAAAGGATCAATAAGTACTTGAGGTTGTAGAGGCATTTCATCAGAGTAAATAGGTTTCCCCATCCTTTGACAACTATCACATCTCTTAACATACTCCTTGGCATTCTTTAAAAGGGAAGGCCAATAGTATTCTAAGATAAGGACTTTGTAGGAAGTTATTTTGTCAGTGAAGTGTCCTCCACATGGCTCATCATGACAAGCTTTCAATATCTCTGGTACTTCATCTTCTTTAACACACCTTCGGATGATCAGATTTGGCCCTGTTTTATCCGTTTCTTCATTTATCCATGAATAAGATGCACTAATTTGAATTACTTTCCTTTTTTATCGTGGAGATAAATATGATGGTAACTTCCCTGCAGCCAAATAATTAAAAATATCTACAAACCAAGGTGATTTAGTAGATACTGCAAAGAGATCTTCATTAGGGAAATTGTCTTCTACAAGTACATCATTATTATCATTTTGAATTCTAGACAAAAATTCAACAACTTTATTTGTTTCCCAGGTCAATCCAAAATTGTGATGTTAAACTCTTGCAACAACAACAACCATCTTATAATTCTGCTATTAGTGACAGGTTTATTTATTAAGTACCTAATAGTAGAATGATTTGTATGTACAAAAGTTTCATAGCCAGTAATGTAATGTTTGAATTTATTGATAGCATGGAAAATAGCTAAAAACTCCTTTTCTGTTACAGTATAATTTAACTCTGCAGGAGTCAGATTTTTACTGGTGTAATAAATGGCATAAGGAGTTAAATCTTTTTGTCCTAGTACAACTCCTAAAACTATGTCTGAAGCATCAATTGAAATGTGAAAAGGTAGTTTCCAATTTTGTCCTCTAAGAATGGGTGCTTAATATATTTTCTCTTTTAGTGTTTCAAAGGCCTTTTGCCAACCATAATTCCAATTGAATTCACAGTCTTTTGTGAGCAGTTTGAAAAGTGGAGATGCAATTTTTGTAAAGTTTTCTATGAATCTTCTATAATAATGAGTGAAACCAAGAAAACTTCTAACATCTCGTTGACAGGTTGGAATTGATCATTTAGAAATAACTTCTACTTTAGATGTGTCTACTCTAATTTCATTTCCTGAAATATGGTGTCCTAAAACAATTCCCTCAGTAAACATCATAAAAAAAATTTCATGGCTTAATGAGAGATTTGTCTCTTTACATCTAATGAGAACATTTTCCAAAATTTTAAGAGCTTCTTCAAAAGAATTTACATAAACTGTAAAATCGTCCATATACAATTCCACACAATCATGAATTAGATCAGAAAAATGCCTAATACCGCTCTTTGGAATGTTGCAGATGCATTACATAATCCAAAGGAAGTGCTCGGTAAGCATATGTTCCCCATGGGCAGGTACAGGTAGTTTTATCTTGGTCTTCTAGGGCTACTTGGATTTGATTATACCCACTAAAACCATCCAAGAATGAAAATATTTCTTTCCTTCCAATGTATCTAAAACCTGATTTATGAAAGGAAGTGGAAAGTGATCTTTTAAAGTGGCTTTATTAAATTCCCTATAGTCAATACATACTCTCCATTTTCCATTCTTTTTAGGAACAATTACTAAGGGTGAAACCCACTAATTGTTTGATATTGGATAGATGAAATTGACATTCAACAATTTTTGTAGTTCCTCAACAATTTCCCTTAGATTTGGATTCATTCTTCTTTGAGGTTGTTGAATTGGTTTGGGATTTTCTTCAATGTAGATATGATGTATACAAGTATTAGGATCAATTCCCTTCATGTCAGTATATTCCCATGCATAGGCATAGGAATGTTCTTGTAACATCTTTATTAATTCTTTCTTTTAAAATTCTTCCAAATTATTGTTGATATTCAAAGTTTTTCCTTGAAAGATTTCATTTGTAGAATTGCCAAATTTTTCCATAGAATGCAAGGATAGTTGACGAGATGATAAATATTCAATATTGCATTGTCCTTGGAAACTTTGACTAGGTTCAAAATATGATGAAGATTCATTATTTTCCATTAAATTCAAAATTTGATCTTCCTCATCTATTTGTGAAGTGGAAAAGATTGGTATTATATCAATGTCATCATCTATCTATTCTTCATTTCAACTTCTATTGTTGTTTTTGTAGGTGGATACAATGTGAATTTCTTTGTTGAGCTCCCATACAAAATAAACTTATCACCAGATCTACAACTTATGAAAGCATCGACTGTAGCTAACCATGGTCTTCCTAGAATCAATGAATGTCCTCCTAAGTTATTCTTGGGTGTTAAAATCATAAAATCGACAGGGTATTCCCAATAATATAAGGATACATATATATCTTCTAATACACCATCAGATTTGATTACAAATTTATTTTCCGATTGTATCAGTGTAGGTGTATATTGAAGATTAGAAAGTTTTAATTGATTCATAGTTTGTTTACTCATGATGTTTATAGTTGCTCCTAGATCAATCAATGTATTTGGGATCTCTACCTGATTTGGTACTCCTTCTTCTTAATAGACAACTTTAATACCTGGTATTGAGGGACATTATTTTGTATCATGATTTTCCACAGATATAACACAAGTTTCTACACTCTTTAAATCAAGAGGACATTCTCTCAAGGCATGTTTCTTTCTACACTTGGGGAAAAAATGGATAATGCATCATTTTCAGCTTTGTGCTTGTTTTGTATTTTAAGGGTGTCAATTTGTTCACTAAGAATCCCTAAAATATTTGTTTTAAAATTATCAAGCAAATTTCCTAATTCTTCTCTATTTATTGTCCCAACTGCAGATTTATTAATCCTTGATAAAAGAGGATCTCTTCAATTTTTCGCAGTTCTTGCTTTGCCTCTTGAAATGTATATGCATAACTCACAAATTTCTCTTAGTGACAACTGAGAAATGCCTCCATTATCCATTAGATTTAGAAGATAAATGCACTCATCTCTAATGGATTTCAATAAGAGAGATTTCACAGTTTCCTCATCTAAATTATTCATTTTTTTCCCTTTTAACATTATAAGCAAATGTTTCAACGAAGTCTTCAATATTTTCATCCTTTCTGTACCATTTTAAAAACTTCATCCTTAATATTATGGGGCATACAATAGTCTATATATCTCTCTAAGAATGTAGTTTCATTTGTTCCCATGTTCTTATGGATTTTATTCCTAAACTCATAAACCATTTTAATGTTGCATCTTAAAGGGTTGTGGGGAATAATTTCAACTTTTGAGTATCATGCAGATAATCATATGATCTACACAAGACTTCAAATTCAAAGAGAAATGTTTTAGAATCTTCACTCCTTAGTCCATGAAAGTTTGGAAGCATAGAGGGTGAGATATTTTTCATTGTCACAGTTGTATCTTCATGAAGGATAGGAAATCCAAAGGGTTTTGGATTTATATCTTCTCCTCTCCCTCTTCCTCTTCCTCCACCTATTCCACCTCCTTGATTTCCTCCTCTTCCTCCTCCAATCCTAGGTTGTTCACCATTCAAATTATGTACCTCTCCTTCCCCTTCTCCAACCATTGTAGATTCTTTAGAACTAATAAAGGGTTATGGTTCCAAGAATTGGTTTTCATTTTCTTCTAGTTCCTTTGGTTATTCTATCAATGGTTTGTTAAAATAGGTTTCTTCTTCCTCTTCTTTAATAGGAACTTCCATCTCTTGAGCTAGAAGTTGTTCTCTAGTTGAAGATAGGAAAATTACTCATGTTGTTGGGGATATGGGATCTTCTTCTTCTATTATGGTTTCTGTTGATTAAGTTGGTGAAACCCTAGGTTGGATTTTAGATCTTAATACCTCAAGGAGTTTGTGTTTTCCTTCTAAGGATGGAATTCGAGTTTGTGGGGTGATGTGGCACTACAAGGTCATGGTGGGGTGAGTGATGTTGTTGGAATTAAACTCTTTCTTCTACATACAAATCTACCCCTAGAGTCTCTTTCCCTATGCATATCATGTTTTTTGTTGTTGTTGTTTTTTTTTTAATCTATCAAAACGAAAAAGACTAAGAATTCTATTTACACTTCCCCGGAAACGACGCCAAAATTTTTGTCAATTTAATTGTCTTAAATTGTTACATGAATTATCAACCAGAGTTGGTAAGCTTGTGAAGTGCAAGTGCACTGTATATTCTGGAAGTCCTTTCATTAAATCAAATTATTAATGTGCGGGATTGACTTATTGAGATTTACTTCTAAGGATGCAATTTATTCCTATCTTACTCTTCAAAGAAAATGGATTTTAACAATTGAATATTCATACTATTTTCTAATGAAATAAAAAAGTTCTCTTTGAACTTTCTAAATGAAACTTAAAGCAAACTCACACTATCTCATTAAGAAAACTTAACTGATTTTTTGCAACACAAATTTAATCTCTAAAAGCAGAATTAATACAAAAACCAAAATGAAATTAACTTCTATTCAAAATGAAAAACAACACATTTATCATTATCAATCACTCATATTTGAAATTAAAGGTTTTGAAATGAAACTACAACAAAATCACTCACACTCTGGAATTGAATGCTTTGAAATGAAAACCATAAATAAATCACACATACTTTGAAATGAAATAATGTAAAATGAAACTCTAAAGAAATTTATTAACTCTGAAATGAAACACTCTACAATCATACGGAAATTTATGAAAAGCAATTACATTACCATTAACATCATTATACATCAACTTGAAAAAGGAATGATTAATGAAATATTTTTATCATTGTCTGGATGAAATCAAGAGTGCAAACCAATTCTAAAACGTATGAATAACTATAACAAAAGATAAAGAAAAGATATGTGAATAAATAACCTTCACTGTTTGCAGGGGCCCTCCACAAATAGGCAGTCATATAACTTCAATCGAACAATCAGTTATGCGTTAGAATTTCAAAAGATTTTCTTCATTAACAGAGTAAAAACAGAGTTTCAAAACATCGTTGTCTCATACATAAAAATCAACCTTTTATTCATGTTTGTTGCACGACATTTATAAAATCCCGTGTCAATAATTGTTAGAGGCCTTTACACCTACCTTAGCTAACAAAATTCTAAATTAATCTTCTAACAACTATCAATATATCGTTGCTCATGATTTTCTATTTGGCAAAGAAAATCTTGAAACGTAGGAATTTTGGACTCTCACTTGCATGTTCAGCAACTACGTTGACTTTATCCTTTGACCATGCAATCGAACAATCCTTTTGATGATCTGGTTAAGATGAATAGGAGGAAATCATTAAAAGGATCAATCTCCACTTGTCCATATCTTTCTTCTCTTAGTTGGCACCTCTGATCTTGGTAAACCATGGAATTGGCTACAGAAACAGAGATTAGCTACAGAATTGTGCGAATTTTGTATCCAGTACAAATATTAAATCAATAATAAGGAACATTATGAAATATGAAAAATAAGACAATTAAATACCTTATCATGTCAAAAAACTTGTAGTTTGATGCCTATTGCATTGATGATGATGGTCAAGGAAAGGAAAAATAGGTAAGGGAGAGTGTCAAAATGAAGCAATTATGAGGCTCAACAAGTATTGTCAACTAGACAAGGAGTAGATTAAAGTTATTTCTCCTACAAATCTTCAAGTATTTTACTGAGCCAAACAATCTCCTTTGTTACTTCCGCAACTACCACATATTTTGCCTATGTTCTGGAATCTGTTGGGATTGACTATTTGTGTGACCTCTAAGAGATGGTTGCGAATTAAATACTCATGAGATAGCCTGAAGTCTACACCATTTTCTTTATCCCCATCAAAGTTTGAATTAGAATATTTGATTAAGCTAAAGTCATCTACCTGAGAATAGTTGAGTTCAAAGTCTCGAGTTCCCTTCAAGTATATCATAATTCATTTTTTAGCAAGCCATTGTCCTTCATAAGGTTTTTAAATAAACTTGGAAAGAATTTTATCAATAAATGAAATATCTGGTTTGGTGGTCCTAAGGTAGACAAGGCTTCCCACAAATTTCTTGTACTTGTTTGCATCCTCAAATTCATTTCCTTCTTTTAATGTGATCTTCAAATTTTGTTCCATTAAAGTAGAAAGAGGGTTACACTCAACCATGTTAAACTTGTTCAATGATTTTCCAATATGCTTCTTTTGGGAGATGAATATGTACTTTGGATGTTGAGTTACTTCAACACACAAGTGGTAGTGAAGATGTCCCAAACATGTCATCTCTAAACCTTTCTTCAACTCTTTCTTTATGTATGCAATATAACTTTCATTATTCCTTGTCACAGACATATCATCTACACACACTACAATATATACAACAAATTTGCCAACTTTCTTGACAAACAAAGTTACATCATCAAGATTAAAGTGATTGAAATTCAATTTTAGAATACGCTCAATTAACTTTTCATATTAGGTTTGCGGTTCTTGTTTCAAGCCATATGAGGATTTGATGAGTTTACATACTTTTATTCTTGTCGCATCACAAAAAAACCTTCTATGTTGGGTGTGTGTTATATTCTTTCCACGATAATAGTTGGGCAGACCTACCTATGGTTTTGTGCATGGGTTTTTCACGTGGTTTTGGCATGATGGTTTTTTTCCCATGGTATGTTGTAGATCCGATCAAAGGAACTACGATTATGTTCTAATCCAAGGTTAAATGGATTGGGGTTTATGAATGCTTCAACATGTATATATATGTATTGTAACATTGAAAGGAATATAATGAAAAATCAATCTGGTAGTCTCAGTTTTGGGATCCATAGGAAAATCTTTGTGTATATTTGTTTTATGTTTTCACCATTGTTTATTTTTTGTTTTAAGAATTCGTTTGTAGGTAATTTTTGTACAGGGTTAAAACCTACATTCTAGTTGTGACATGAATACATTCTCTTTCAAGTTTCCATTCAAGAAAGTCATCTTCACATCCATTTTTTGAAATTTCATCCATTTTCTGCTACCAAGGAAACTCGAGTATGAATGGTGGCCCATTTTGTTGTGGGGGCCAAATTCTTCTCATAATCAATGTCAAGTGAGTCATTTGATTTATGTTTTTTCTTGGTTTGGGTTTAAATGGAGGCTCCACCAACTTCCATGTCCCATTCTTGCTGAGAGCATCACACTCTTCCTACATTTCTTCTTTCCACTCATCATTAGAAGTAACTTCTTCAAAGGAATTTGGTTCAAATTGAGTAGATATATTTAATTCACTATTATATGAAACATGTATATCATCTACATCACTTGAATATGAGTTATCTACATCACCTCCATCTTGTATAGTGGAACCTTTAATTTATGTTTTTATGACCTCATCAAGATGAACACTTTCAAGTGTTTTAAAGACTTTCTTTCGTGGACCTTCCTGAGATGGTCTAGGTTGCTCCACTAATTGAGATTGTGCTACTCCACTAATTGAGATGGTGTTTCATTTCCATCATGGTTCAAATTTTCAATCTTTTCGATCACATCATCCAATGGATCTTCATGATTTAAAGTGGTTGAAACTTCATGAGGGGGAGATGGTGCTTCAAAAGAAGATTCTAGATATTGATACAAGATAGCGGTTCCCCCTTCAATATGTGGAATATCATCATCAAATTCATGATATGTCTTTACATGAGTGAATCTATCTAGACGATCAAGTTGCTACTCAACAATTTTTCATTCATGGAAAATTCAAGAAAAATACATCTTTGGAAAGAATAATCTTCTTATTTATCTCATCATAAAGACAATATGCCTTGTTGGTATTTGAGTACCCCAAGAATATGTATTTATGACTTCTTATATAAACCATGTTTTTTTGCTCCTTAGGAATTAAGGCACAATAGTTAGAACAAAGGGCCTTAAGATTCCTCACCAAAGGAATACTACCATACCACATTTCATAAGGAGTCATATTGGTTGAATTGAGGCTTCTGTGATCCATAACAATTGAAAGAAGAAATTTCGGCGTAAATCACATTCTGAATGTGATTTACGCCGAAATTTCTTCTTTCAAAGGAGTCATATTTTTAAGAGCATGAGATAAACACATTTTTCACGTATATTGCACATAGAACCTCATAAACACAAAAAATCAAATTTACATTTTAAAAAACACCATGGAACAAACCATATTTAAGATAATCTTGTTCATTCTTTAAACTACACCAATATGTTGAGCATTGCAAGGAAATTTGGCTTGATATTGAATCCCATGTTGGTGAAGATTTTTTCAAATCCATTAAATATATATTCTCCTCTGTTATTAGTACAAAGAGAGTCAATATGTGGTTGTGCTTCATTTTGAATCCATACATGAAAATGTTTAAAAGTTTCAAAAGCCTAAGATTTATATTTCAACAAGTACACCCAACACATCTTGGTCTAATAACTAATAGAAGACATGATATATTTATTTCCATTAGAAGGTGGAACATGAATGGGTCACAGAAATAAAAATGTATAAGCTCACGTTTTATACATGCTTTGGAAATTGAATCATGGAAGGGTTTCTTGCTATGTTTTCTAAGGATACATGCATCATATTTATTCAATTTCATAGGAATAGTAGGAAAACTATAAACACCATTATTTTTCAAAAAATGAGGGCTATCATAATTACTATGTCTAAATTTACCATGCCATAGAAGATTAGATGGCAATGTACCTTCATTGTAGTGAGAGAGGTATGCATAATTTTGTGCATGAGTAGATTTTCCTTTCAAATTTAGTAGTGTTTCATCCTCCACTCCAGTCATAATAGCCAAGTTGTAATAAGCCTTCCTTATTTCAACTTTTCCATCAAATATATGATTGGAGTGGCCTTGTTGTCCAATTTACACTAGTGACAAAAATTTCCTTCATAGCTTTGGAAGATAGAGCACATCATGCAGAAGAAAATCTGGGAATCTAGGAAACTTAACCCTGATGGTGCCAATTCCCAAAGGTTTGAGACTTGATTTATTTACAAAATACATTATCTTTGAAATATTCAAATAAGTCTCTTTGGAAGGTCATGTGGCATGTTGCAACTATGTCAAATAACTATGCAGCTCTCTAAGAAGCAAATGAAGTATGAAATAAACCTTCAATTACTCTAATATTTCAATGGGAAACAATGTAATGAGAAGATTTAGGTACTTTACCTTTCATTGTATCTAGTGCTTTACCTTTGTATTCTTTCCGATCTTGTTTGTCTTCAATTTTCTTTGAGGGTATTCTACATGTCATTACATGGTGTCCATTTTTTCCATATTGAATACCATGAAGATCAAGTCTCTCTCCTTAATTGTGTGTACCCCCTTGCCTCTAAAATTATGTCTTCCATCTTCTATTTTATTGCCATTTCCTCTAGAACAATAATGGGATTGATTCTTCCCTTTGTGACCAAGGCACATGGTCTCTATAGTGAGAAAATATATTTTCTTCTTCTTTCCAAAGTCTCTTTCACGTTCTACATCTTTCTATACCAAAGAGTCAAATCTGATAGACTTTGGTTGGTCACTAGCTTGCACCTAGCTTGCAAGGATTCAAGGTAGTGAAATATGTAGTGCAGAGAGCATTGATGAAGGATATGAGAGGAAGGTCTATCTTCACTCCAATTTCATCTATTTCATGCATGATGGCATTGATATCAGAGGATAAAGCCATGTGATCATCATCCTTAAACTCTAGGTTGAAGAGTTTCACCACTAGTTGTATAAGTTCTGTGAGTGTAAGTCATACAAGTCCTTAACTTTTTTAGAGCACCATAATTATTTGTAATGGAAACCATATAACAAATCACCTCTTTACTTATTGTCACAACAATCAAAACATATGCTTTCTTGTCTTTTTTCTTCCATGTGGCTAGTTATTTCTTTGATCTAGGCTAGTTAGGTTCACTTTCCTACTCTCCTTGCTAGTGATATATTCTCCTTCACATATGACATCCCAAAAATCATTGAATATGAGTGTGTATTTCATCTTTCTAGGTCACTCTTATTAGTTCTCATTTCCATTCAACACCACACCAACTATGGAAATGAGAGAATGCATCTTTAAACAAAGCTTTGAGCTATTAGGATGAAAAATGGATAAGCAAAAACACACTGCAATAATAATAATCTCCGGTGAATGTTAACTTGTAGGAAAATAGAGAATCAACAAGTGGGTGAAAATTTCCTTCAAACATCTTATACACTAGTCAATTTTAATGCTACGCATAGTCTAATAAACAAATGTAAATATATTTGAAGAAGTTTAAGTGCATACTGGAGTCTCTCATGGTAGAATGCTATGACTATGAGCTGAATGTAATTCAGATTGGGTTCAAAAGAGAATAATTGCCAAGAAAAAATCAAGGAATCAAGAGATGCCTAGGACAATTTTTTTACCTTTGTGGGTTTTTTATGAGGATGAGTTGATCCATAAATTGTCATGGATCCACTAGACAGTTCGTCACAATAGATCCAATAAATCTATACGTAAAAATATGAAAACCTACACTATTAGGGTTTATTCCTGTTTAGATTTGTGGATTTGTAGATTATTGTTTATTACATATGCATGTAAATTAAAATTTATCCATAAAATAGAGGACAAGAAAATAAAAACTCATGAAACCACATTTAACTCAAGATATTTCCTAAGAAACTATTTTGGGAAAAAACCCAGCTGGAAGGTGAGGCCACTCTACTCTCTTTCTTTAAATAGAAGATAGCTACGAGTACAAAGAAGTAAGGCTTATGGTCTGTGGGATACTACAATGTAGAATTCCTCTCTATGTGCTATCTCCCTATCCCTCTTAGATACTCTTTGTGGTGTTGATAAATTCTAAGTGCGTACGCAAACAATTCCTCTAGCCCGAGAGAGCTGGTCTAGCCACAAACATACAATCTATGGAAGATTTCCTTAGGCTAGAATTAATTAAGAGGGCCTACCTCTTATAACACTATTCTTCTTGGTGATGATCTTGCTTCCTCTCTCCAGTGATCTTTCATTTCCTTCCTTCACACACCCGAAACAAACAAACAATAACAAACAACAAACGTAATAGCATACAATATTTTATTAAGCCTACTTAACAGGTCAAGAAACATTAAGCCATAAATATGTGAGATGAAATTTCATGTAGGAAATCAATCGATAGTTGCATCTATATTAGTTCAAGAAGAGATTACAATCGATGTCTTGACGTTTTTGTTCTCCTCTGACATATTTGGGTTCCCACACTTCTGTTAGCACTTCATGGACAACCCCAACAATAGAGATTTTAAGGCCTATTTTCCTCTAGTCTCAAACCAAACCAAATTCACAATTCTCCCTTAAACATAGCTAGAAAGCTAAAAAATATGGGTAGCTTGTTGACTACTCCAAAATAAAAACTTCAACCAAAACTTAATTAGGGCTAAAAGCTAGCTTGTGCTTGGGAACAAGAGAGGTTTATATAACTAGGATGGAGGGGAGATGGTTCCTCTTCTCATGGGAGGTCTTATCTCTTGGATTAGTTCCATCCTAATAGGGAAAAGGAGCCCAAACTGACCTCCTCGACTCCATCCGGCCTAACCATTTACTAGACTTCCGTTACGAAGCTTCTAGAGCTGGAAGCTTCGTCTCCATATTTAAAAGACTTTCCAAAAGAGGATCGACACGACTAAGAAAGGGTTCAATCGATCCAATCGGTGCTAGGGACAATTGTAAACGCTACATATTGGTGCGAGGAGGACACGGGTCATTAGCGCTGGTCTTGTAAACTAGGATAAACATAAGATTTTTGGGAAATGATGCAAAAGGGGATTGTTTTGATCATGAGGAGGGACACAATGGGAGTTTCTTCATGATAGGAAAACATGTCGGTAATACTGTAGAATTCCTCCAGGATCATGGATGGGGAGTACAGGGACAGTGAAAAAATGATGTGTAATAAATGCCCCCTAAAGCATGAAGGTAAAACTAGAGTGAGGTGTGAAATGCTTTACAAGTGCGTGCGGAGAACCAGAGTCTGTCGTCGGAGAACCTGCAAGCAAGCATAAATACATATACATCACTGAAAACTCTGAGTAATAATACATGAATCATGGTATGGACGCAACCATCCAACAAAAAGGATCATAACGAAACCAAGGTATGGTCGTAACCATCCAATAATGAGAAGGACCACATATAACAACTCATGGTATGGTTGCAGCTATCCATATGAAAGAGGCATGTATATCAACATGATCATGTCACATCGCCTCGCAACCTGGACTTGTGTAATCTTAGCCCAGGGTCTTGCACTCTAAACGACCCGATCAAAGTAAAAAATCCTAACATACGAATGAATGTGTTGAAGTCGAACATGCTAGGAAGTCGTTTGATTACCGGTCAATGATGTGAACCGTTAACAAGCACGAGAGAAACCACCAATAATGACAATGGCTCTCAAGGTACTAGCAACAAAGTTCACATAATGTGAATAAAGGAACTGATGTTGAACACTCGTGAAATCACCCGATCGAAAGCCAATGATGTGAACTTGTCGTCGAGTGTGAAGAAATTGCCATTAGGGCATGCAAGCCCTAAGGTACTGGAAGGGAATCTCTTGTCCAGCTTCCTGAATAATGAACTGAAGTCGACAGGAAGCGATCATGTCGAAAGAGGGCCATGATGTATCCCACATTATCGACAAGAGACAAAGGGATGCAAATGATGTTAGATGATACAGAGAGTCAGGAGTAAGTGTAACTGTAGAGGGGCTAATTCTTGAACATATCGGCGACACAATTTCGGAGTTTGGCAGCTTTTGGATCCATGGGATCGATGGTAAATATGACGTGGCAGAGATCAAATGGAAGGCAAAAATGAATGGCCCAACCTAGGAAGGTCAATGATGAAAGGAGGATACCCCAACCCGAGACGAAATAAATAGTGTCATGTTCAAGAGTGAGCTGTTGACACAATTGATAGAATTTCCAAATTTTCCCCACCATTTCTGGTAGGTACCCCAATTATTTTTTTGCCGCAAGCTTGAAGGGGATAGCATGTGCTTGCACTATAAGTTCATCCTTCGGATGAATCTGACCTAGTAAGATTAATGAGCCCTAGGAAGGAGAAGTTTATGTTCGTCAAGGTGATGAATCCAATGTCGTTTAATGTTTTAACGAGTCTAGCAAAGGTGTAACTCGGTATCTTTCTCATGTTTAGAGAGATTGAAAAAGACACGGAAAATAAAACTCCACATGGTCCCTTTTCGTATATTTGTGTCTCTCGATCCTGAAAACGTAGAAAATGATACTTGAGAGAACCGCTTGACCATTTCATTGAAGGAGAACCTTTTTCATAAATAGTTTATCCCAACCTGAAGAAGGGGTAAACGTATATTGGGTAAATGATGTTTCGCATATGTTAACAAGTTCAAAATGGCAAGAGCTTGACAATCTTTTCATGTTTAAAAGGTCAGAAAAGAGTTGAAAGCAGACCTCCCATTTTATTTGCTTTAACGAGTCAAAAGGGAAAATACTCGGCAATCTTTTCATCTTTTACGAGTCAGAAAATATCTTAAAGGTGACTCGAATATCATCTAAGCATAATACTTCTTGAGATAAAGCCTGTTGTCGGGCTTGTCTAATATAGTCAATGAGCTCATAGGCCCCTTTTTGTAACATGCGTTTAACAATGTAGGGCCCATGCCACATGGGTTCAAACTTGCTTTCCCTCAACTTATCATTAGCCTGATCATACAGAAGGACCAAATCGCCTTCGGAAAAAGCTCGAGGAGAAACAGATTGATCAAAATGGGATTTGACTTGATTTTTCTGTGCTTCGATCACCAGAGCAGCAAGGTGGTGAGTCTCATTGAGTCGTTCTCGATACAAGAGATGCTCTTCTTGGGGTGAGGTCTCGAGGAGAAGTTCGACAGCTAGCTTGAGGGATGGAATCTCACATTCAATCGGTAAAGTTGCTTCCAGACCGTAGACTAGCTGGAATGGTGTAAATCCAGCTGCGTCCTTGGTCAAGGTTTGATAAGCCCATAAAGCTTAAAAGAGCATGAGATGCCAATTTTATTTGTGCATCCCAATGGTGCACTGAAGCATCATGACCAAGACTTTGTTCACAACTTCAACTTGGCCATTGGCCTAAGGGTAGTACGGGTTGAGCCATCGTGGCACAAGCCCAATGTAGAGGTCAACTTAGCCATCATGTAATCTCGAAAATGGGAGCCATGGTCGGTGACAATGGCCTGAGGCACTCCAAACCTGGAAATAACGTGATTGAATAGAAATTGAGTCGACGTTTTACCTTTCGTGGAGTATGTAGGCATCACTTCAACCCATTTGGTGAAATAGTCCATCGTAACGATAATACACCCATGCCCCCTAGCCGAACGAAGGTTACAGGTCATATAGTTGATGCCCCATTTGATAAAAGGACCGATAGTAATAACGGGTTGTAGGTGAGCGTGTGGGGCGCACATCTTTCGCTGGTAAATTTGGCATTCATGGCACTTGCGAACAACAAGGATGCAATCCTTGAAGATGTAGGGACAGAAATAACCAGCGCAAAGGATTTGTTTAGCAGTAGCATATCCAGACATATGACTTCCACATGCATCAGAATGGTAGTCATTCAAAACTCTTTCAGCCTCCTCGAGAGTAAGATATCGGTGAAGAACTGAATCGACACCGACATGGTAGAAAGTATCTCTAATAATATGGTAGGGTTGGGATTGATGTCGAATGCGTCGGCGATCATCCTTAGTCAACATAGACTGGAACATGGACGTTTGGAGATACACAATGATGTCACCATACCATGGGTCGAGGGTGCTAATCAGGAAAAGAGTCTCGTCTGGGAGTTTCTCATTAGCACCAGCAGGAAGGGAGGTAGAAGGAAGGGAGAAAATTAAATCGGCGAAAACCAGTGATTTATTAGATTCGGAAGTAGTTAACACCAAATCAAAATCTTGGAGGATAACAATCCACTTCAAATATTTGCCCCCCAGCAACTCACGAGTCAGGATGTAGGCCATGGGGTTGCATTCTGAAATCACGGTGGTAGTGCGTAAGAAAATGTAGTGCCGAAAGCATTGAACAGCCTATACGACAGCCAAAGCCAACTTCTCAATGTGAGAATAATGTGTCTTGGTGTCGAGGAGATTGCGACTGAGGTAATAAATAACATGTTCATTGCCTTTGCCATCATCTTGTACCAACACCATGGTGATAGTACTAGAGGTTGTAACTAGATAAAGAAGTAATCGCGATGATAGTTCGGGGGATGCAGCAAAGGAGCATTGATGAGGACAGTCTTTAGGTCATCAAAATACTTTTGAGTGACCTCATCCTAGACAAACGAGGTTCCTTACTTGAGCAACCGGGTGAACCCTTAAGCTAGCTCATCATAGTTTGGTACTAAACAATGGAGGAAATTTTCTTTTCCCTGTAGGCTCTGCAGTTGGTGCAACGAAGATGGAGGGGGTAAATTAACTATTGCCTTGACTTTAAGAGGATCAAGGTGAAAAGGAGTCGTCTGGATTTGATGCAGAAGACACACTTATGCAGATTGAGCCGAATGTTGTAGTGTTGACAACGAAGAAAAAATTTCCGTAGATGATCAGGGTGATCGCGACGCTTACGAGAATGAGTGGAAAGGTCATCCAAGTAAGGTTGAATGATGTTGCAGATGTCGTGGAATGCATAAGACATCACTCTTTCAAATTTAGCCCCAACATTTTTAAGGCCAAAGGGAAGCTTTTTGTACGTGAAAGTACCCCATAGACAGATGAAGGTTGTATTATCTTGATCATCCAGTGCAATGTTGATCTGGTTGTAGCCAGAAAAACTGTCCATGAAAGAAAAGAATTCACTCCCAGCACATTCATTAATGATTTGATCAATGAAGGGAGTAGTGTTGTTATCCTTTGGACAAGTGCGATTGAGAACACGATAATCAATGCAAACACAGATCGTGCCTTGCTTCTTTGTCACTGGTACAATATTCGACACCCAATCTGTAAGAGGGATTGAATAAATGAATCCAGCTTTGAGAAGTTTTTCAACTTCACCCTTGATGGCAGCCGCTTTTCTTGAGTGCACTGCGCAGAGCCGTTGGCGAATGGGATTCGCATGAGGATAAGTTGGTATTTCGTGCACAATTATACTTGGGTCAATGATGGGATTTATTCATATGACCATGCAAAAACATCTTGGAACTCTTAGAACAGATGAGTATAGAGCTTGATCTCTTCTGGAGAAAAAGTTACCTGGATATGTGCATTTTTAACGACACCAACCTTGATAGAAATATCAATTGGCATCATTTGGGTAATGTTACCCATGTTTCCTTCCGACCAAAATTCATGAGTCATGATCGGCGTCTGAAGTGGTAGGTAGGGAAATTGAGAATAGAACTCCTTGAGACGAGTAGACATGATCGTCGGGCTAGGCAGGAACGAGGAATGATGATGAGTGTCGTTCCAAGGTGTTTCCTCCAGAGACATTACTTCCATGATACCCTCATTAGAAAGAAAACTCTTGGCTAAGGGATTAAGAGATTCTGAAGCACCAAGCCATGGGGATTGAGAATATGCATCGAGAGATGTCCTTGACACAGGAAGATCAGAGGATACCGAAGGTGAGGCTGAAACAATTTCCACGTAATTAACTTCGGTGGGACTTAACGACGTTACCTCACCCCATGTGTCAACAAGATCTGGAGAGGGAATGACCCAAGGATCAGACTTGACTGAAATCATGTTAACATAGGCAACATGAGGAGGTGGGAGTGGAAAGATACCCATTAGAGCAAAATCTTTAAAGAGTCCTGCTCCCACACTCTCATAAGGAGCACCGATGTGCTTGACATATGAAACATTGCCATCCAAGGAGGAAGAGTCAAAGAAGGACACTTGGTCAACTATGAATATTTTCCCTTGATGGGGAAAACGAATCACGCAGAACAAGGAGGAGGCTACAACATGCATGGCATGGGTCCAACTCCGTCCGAGTAGAAGATTATAATTGAGACTAGCGTCAATGATCTCTACCTCGATGTGCACTGCCTTGCCCTCCAAAGTAATGGAAAGGTTGGGTAAGACACCGAATGGTCGCAAATCGCGCCCGTCAAAAGCTTCCAAAGTGTTAGGGGACTGGTTCAAAGTAGGAGAACCAATTTCCTTCCAACAAGCAACAAACATGTTGCAGGTGGAAGCACCTTCATCAATGACGGTTCTGTGAATGTTTTTCTCATTAATGATGACTTGAATGAGAAAGGCAATCTGATGAGGAAGACGTGGAACGTGGTTTTCTAGATCAAAACATATAAGACTGGAATCAACAAGATCAATACCCCCAACAACCGACAGTAATGATTTCTATTGAGATGGACAGCTTTGAAGTACCTCAAGGATAGACATAGGTGATGGCGCTTGAGCCAAATGCTCAACAATATTATAGTGCTGAGTAGTGCGAGCGTTGGGATTGTACGAGGACTTCCGTAGCACACCTCGAGAAGGTGGTCTAACGACAGAATCAGGGTTAGGTCGTTCTATATGAAGAGGACCAGAACTTGATGGGGTAGAAGAAGAAGGGGAAACTTCTTTTCCTTTCCCTGCTGTCGAGGTAGTTTGATAATCTTTTGATCCAGTAGCCACATTAATGGGTGCACTAATCATGAACACTTGTGATCCTGAGGAAGAAAATGATTGAGGCTGGTCTACCATTTGGGTTTGCTAGGATGGAAATGGATCTTTTAGGATAGTTGGGGTCCCTTTGAACAAACGACTAACTTCAGATTGTCTGGGACAATCCTTAGTAAAATGATCCTCCTCACAAATGAGGCACAAATACTTAGGCTTTCATTGGGAAGCATCACCAGTAGACAAATTAGGAGGACCCTATTTTGGGGCATCGACTTTAGATTTTCCTTTGCCTTTCTTCTTACCTTTCGAGGATTTGTCTGCTGCGGTAGACTGAACAGCGTGGACCTCTGAGGTTTTACCAGGGACAGGTGTATTTTGAGAGGGATTATTGAAAGCAAAGTTTGAGGCCGACTTTTGTTTGGAAGAAGATTTTGCAGGGGCCTAGGACACTGAACCAATTACTCCATCAACAGGAGGTGTAGCCTATGAATTTGATGCCATTGGATCAGATGATGGCCACGGAGCATCGAGTAATAAATCATACAAAGTGCTAGATTGAGAGTAAATGAGATCTAAGTACTGGGCACGAGCAATGGATTGCTCCTCCGTGACACACCCACCCATAGAAATATCGTGAGAAATTGGAGCGATGAATGATTTGGTGAACCATTTTGTCAGTAACTAATCAACAATCTCGAATTTGATCAGGCGACACCTACGTCTCCATTCATGGATGTGATCAGAGATGTTGGTCGCAGTATTTTTCTTGAGCGATGTAAATAAATAGGTGTCTGTTTCATAGCGAACCGACAGTCGGAAATGCATGATGAAAGCCATGACTAAAGAGTTGAAGTAATAATAAGTACTTCGAGGAAGCTTGATGTACCACTTGGCTGCAACGCCTGTTAGAGTTCATTGGAAAAGATGGAGACGAATATAATCGTCAACATAAGAATTCGAAGAGCACCAGAGGTGATATGTCATCACATGGATTTGAGGATCTTCCTTTGCTTTCCCATCAAGCTTTAGACAATCGATTGGGATCTTGGCTGGGACTGGAGGGCAGTAGGGTGAATGAAGAATTGGATCAATCATGAGTTGAGACACATTTGGAAACTCTAGTGTAGCTAAGAACGAAAAATTGAGTATCGAAAGGCATTGGAGGTTGATAAGTGGGTCCAATTGGAGGAGCCCAACCCTGTTGGTAAGGATTTTCTCCCCATAGTGGAGGGTACTGTCCATAGGGAATTTGATTTTTCCCCCACTGTAGATTACCTTACTCGTAGGGAGTATTCTGACCTTGAAAGCCTTGAAATTGTCGAGCCATAGGTTGTTTATAAGCAACATATAGGTTAAAAGGTTGTTGAGCCTGTTGACCCTCGACATATGGGTTTTGCACCTGTTGTCCATGGGAATATGGGTTTTCAACCTGTTGGCCCTGGACATAAGGATTTTGGACCTGTTGTCCTTGGACAATAGGATTTTGAACCTGTTTCCCTTAGACATGAGGATTTTGGGCCTGCTGTTGCAGGATTTGACCTTGACCTTGTCCTTTCGAAGGTTGACCCTATTGATATGTATATAAGGGTTGTTGCTACCCGATTTGGCCTTGCTGCTACGAGGGATGACCTTGCGGCTGTAAAATTTGTCCCTGCAGCTGCAAAGGTTGGCCTTGCGAAGACATAAGTTGGGAGGTTTGCAGAACATACTGCATTTGCGGCTACATGGTTTGCTGCAACTGCTGCGAGGGTTGCCCCTGCGGCTGTTACAGTGGTCCCTACTGTTGCATCATCAGACCTTGCTGCTGCATGGATGGCCGTTGCTGCAACGAAGGTTTCTCTTGTTGCTTCAGAGGTTGTCCTTGTTGCTGCAAGGGTACTTGGACAGTTCTTGGATTGAAACCTTGAAAATTTCCAAACTGTATTTGGCCATAGCCACTGGGAACAGTGGTCGGACTAGGCTATACGTACCGCCCATGCTGAAGGACATGAGGTGGATTTACCATTCCTTGGGAACCATATGGAACATAAGGAGTTTGGTACTGAACCTAAGCCTCATAAGCCTGCTAATATTAGAAATTGATTGACCCATATGGACCAACGGGATTTTGGACCTGTTGGTACTGAACATTGCTTGATCTAGCAGGACCAGTAGGGTTTTGAATAACACCATAAGAAGGCTGGCTCACCCCAACCGTGTGAGCATGCAAGATACTCACATTAGTTGTGCCCGAAACCACAAAGACATTTAGATTCTGTCCCCCAGGTGGTGGCACAGCTTGTGCGCTTATAGGACGGACTGAAGGACTAACAGAGGCAAGACTTGAGACCATCAGTTGCACTAGACAAGTGAGTTGGACTGACAAGACGAGAAGGTTCGGAACAATGGGCTGAATCGGGACTGAAGTAATGATAGAAATCAGTGTCTGTTGGGGGGTCAGATTCAGAATGAATGGACCCGTGGTAGGCATCGCGCCAAATTCCCAAACATGATTATGATAAAATGAAGAGGCACTAGGTGTACTTGAGACCAACTATGCTAAACTCACATAATTGGGAGGTAGGTTCTAATAAACACTGAAGGGAATGCTTCCCATGTAGGGGAAACCTTCTGGAGGAAACTGATCTTCTTCCTCTTTGACAGTGTGTGGAGTGGAAACCTCCGAGTGACCTAGAGAGGAAACTAGAAATTCACCTTTGGGTTCCTTGGGTGGAAACAAGTGACAACGAATGACCGAAGATGTTTAAGGGGATAATTCGAAAGGAATACCCGGCTGATCGTATGGACTGTATAGACGATGCACTGATATCACAATAGGGTCAAACAAAGGATTCATAGGATAAACAACTAGTCCAAGCTGACCATCAGGGGTCGGCTGACTCTTGGGAGTCTGGCTAGTATTATCCAAATATTCCAGGCCAATATCAGAAAGTGACCCAATATCTGAGGGAGGTAGAGGACGAGAGGAAAAAGGTTGAATGCTCTGAATGATTCCAAGTTCAACACCTTGGTCCTGCGGTAATTCAGGAAATGGATCCTCAGACAATCTTTCAGACGGAGGAGAGGAAGAGGAACTAGGTGAACTGGATGGTTCAACCACGATGGCTTTGCCTCAAATAATAGGAACAAAGAGATAAATTCCAAGGCTTTAAATGTACTTTACAAGGAATAATCACGATTGGGTCCAAAAAAGACTAACATGGATGTTATAAGATCGTGGGCAACAATTTTTTAAGACGCATAAACAAACTGGTGCTCTTTCATGTTTTAAGAGTCGAGAAAGAAGCAAAGGTGACTCTATCACTTTCGATTTGAAGAGAGCTTGAAAGAACAAGTGCTCGGATGATCTTTTAAGCTTAAAGAGTCAAAATTATCAAATGAATACTCAGGATGATATAGGTAAAAAGGATTATCAGGTAACCATGAACTGCAGAATACCTCTTGACGAATTGAGAAATATGGGCATGCGATCTCCCCGAATGTTGTGTTCGGTGTATCAAGTTTACAAGGTAGTAGACTCGACTTCCTATGGATAAAGGATTGTAGCCTAGTGGGGTCTCCCTTTATATACTCGATGGTACAGGGAGCACAAATCTGTACTAGCGCTATCTAGTGCCGAAGCGAATGACAACTGCTAGGTTTAAAGACGCAAGAACACGTTTCTAGCCTAGACCTTCTAGATGTGATTGTTAGGTTTCAAATGTGCCTTAGTTTAATTGAGTTCATTTTAAAGTTTATCTTGAATTATATCTCAGTTTTTGGGCCTTAGTGATGTGACTCGAAAAATCCTATATGCAGCTAAATGAGACAAGACTCTTTCAATTCGATGAATTGTTTACACTAGAGAGGGTAGAAAACACAACCAAATGATTTTTTCACTACTTTAATTTTTGAAAACAAAATAATGAAAAAAACTCTTCCTAATTCCTATTTTCCTAACAAGTGCACTTCAAGTAGTTCTTCCAAAGGTAAAGAGAATTATTTTTCTTTTCAAATGCAAATGAAACTCTAGTCTTCAATGATGCTAACTAACGTAACATATTGATGCAACAAACTAGAATTGGGTGCTTTTCATGAAATGAAAAAATGAATCTTTTGTAAAACACTTCAATGAAAAAGTTTTCGAGACAATCAATCCTAAAATAGATGGAAAGACACAAAAATAACTTCTTCCAAACCAATGACGCAATGACTCTACCAAAAACAAGACAAGAAATGTGATCTATGCTGGAAAAGAGACGTTTAAACAATCAAACAAAACTTTTCAAACTTGAATGATGGAGATCAAAGTAATAAGAGGAATACAAACGAAATGCAAGGAGTAAATTTACCAACAACTTGACTCACTGAGTTCACAATCAGTGGTATGGATGACAAGCTAGACGTCCTAGAGCCACTAACCATCCAAAGACTCAAGAAATCAAGAAAAAGAAGGAAAACCAACAAGCAGATAGACCAAGCCAAATCAAGCTTTCCAATCAGGGAGAAATAGCCTAAAACAAGCTAAGAGGCAGAAATCAAGAGATCAAGACACATTGGTTGAGATCTGGGGAAAACCCTAATCTCCACCTACAGGCATCAGCACAACTGCCTAACTGACAACAAGCGCCAGAGGGGGGTCGACACAACTATTTTTTAGAAACTCGATCTTATCGACGTGACTGTTTTAAAGAAAACCAAGTTGGCCGAGGATTCAAAGGAAAATATAAAAATTTACTCAGGTAAAAACCATACTTGCTACTGTAAATTTCAGACTCAACCAGGCAAAGTAGAGAACACTAGAGGGAAATGGTGATACTAGAAAAGTTCACACAAAACCACGAAATTACAATCAATCAAATAGAAGGATTGGATCCCAGAGTAGTCACTAATTTGTGGCACAAGTAAATTCTAAGTGTGGACACAAACAATTCCTCTGGCACAATGGAGCGGGTCTAGCCACAAAAATACAATTTGTGGAAGATTTCCTTAGGCTAGAATCAATTAATAGGGCCTACCTCTTAGAACGCTATTTCGCTTGGTGATGATCCTGCTTCCTTGCTCCAACTATCTTTCATTTCCTTCCTTCGCACACCTAAAACAAGAAAACAACAACAAACATAATAGCATACAATATTGTATTCAATCTACTTAACAGGTCAAGAAACATTAAGCCATAAATATGTGAGATGACATTTCATGTAGGAAATCGATCGATAGTTGCATCTTTATTAGTTCAAGAAGAGATTACAACCGATGTCTTGATGTTGTTGTTCTCCTTTGACATATCTGGGTTCCCACACTTCCGCTGGCACTTCATGGACAACCCCAACAATAGATATTTTAAGGCCTCTTTCCCTCTAGTCTGAAACCAAAACAAACTCACAAATCTCCCTTAAACACAAGCTAGAAAGCTACAAACTATGGGTAGCTTGTTGACTACTCCAAAATCAAAAGCTCAGCCATAACTTAATTAGGACTAAAAGCTAGCTTGTGCTTGGGAAAAAGAGAGGTTTATATAGTTGGGATGGAGGGGGTGGTTCCTCTTCTCATGGGAGAAGGAATTATCTCTTGTATTAGTTCCATCCTAATAGGGGAAAGGAGCCCAAACTGACCTCCTCAACTCCATCCGGCCTAACCATTTACCAGACTTTCGTTACGAAGCTTCTATAGCTAGAAGATTCGGCTCCATATTTAAAATTTTTTCCAAAAGAGGATCAACACAACTTAGAAAGGGCTCAGTCGATCCGATCAGCGCTAAGGATAGTTGTAAACCTTGCATATCGGTGTGAAGAGGACACGGTTCATTAGCGTCAGTTTTTTAAACTGGGATAAACATAAGAATTTTGGGAAATGATGCAAAAAAGGATTGTTCTAATCATGAAGAGGGACACAATGGGAGTTTATTCATGATAGGAAAGCATGTCGGGAATACTGTAGAGGTCCTCCATGATTGTGGATGGGAAGTACAGGGACAGTGACAAAATGTTGTGTAACACCCTTCTCATCTGTGGAACAAATGCACTTGGAAATAATGGAACCCCGTTTCCTCCTAATGACCCAGTTATAACACAACCTGATAGCCTACCAGTGGTTATGTTTGACTACCTAAAATCCTAACCATAGTTACAATATGAAATATTTTAGTACTCTTCATCATGATAATTTGGATAACCCCTTTTCCTTGAATAATGGGGGCTGACATGGCATCCTCTTGAATTATGGTGGAGAAAACAAGAAGGTCAACTTCTGAGTGGCATAAATTTTTCATAAAGACTTTGATTGAGGCAATTATTGTGATATTGGAAAGGTAATTATGTGTAGAATAGGGTCAAATGTGCAGCATTAAAGTGGAAAATTTTTAACCCCCAAAAATAACATTTGATGCCTCAAAATGCTTTTGGAGGGTTTCAGAACCCAATTTTCCAAATTGGTTCCTTCAAGTAAAACTAGTCTTCTGATTTGATTCCTCCATTTTTTCCACTTTTAAAGCATTGAGATGGATGAAAATTTATGTAATCATCTAATATGGATCACACCTCCCCATTTTGGGAGGATTTTGATCCCAAAAAAATTATACTAAATGAGGTGAGGAAAATTTTCCTCCACCTTCTCTTGAGTGTTCCATTTAGCCTGGCCTGTAACTTGTCCTTTCAACCCAACCTACCAAAGGTCATACTACCCCTGTTTTGTAGTTCTATACTTCTTATGCAAAACTCTATCCTTTGTTAACTATTACTGGATATCTAGTGTCAAATCCTTTATAGAATGTCATACTTGTTCCTCTTCCTGATTTAGCATGGAAGGCTCATAGAGTTTTAGATTATCTACATTTACAACTGAGTAAATGTGCATGATTGGGGGTAGACTAAGTCTATAGGTGTTATCTCCCACCTTTTCTAGTATTCAAAGGGACCATATCAAAGAGCCTTGAATTTCTTACTAGGACCTTGTAGTCTCTCCTTGTTTTACTGTAACCATACTTTGTATCCCACCTTGAATGACTTCTTTTTTATGTGTTGATCATGTCTAGCCTTGTATGTTTCGTGTGAATTCTATAATTTCTCTTGTACTTGTATATGTATTTTCCTAATATTTTCTACAAAATTTTCAGCCCTTAAGGCATCCCTTGTAAGATCATCCCTCACTCCTCCTTACTTCTCGTATATAATATCCAAAGGTGAATGTGGAAAATATCCAAAACATGTTTCAAATGGGGACTTACTAGTAAAAGTGTGGACTTGTCTTTTATAAGAATGTTGTATATATACGAGATTTTCATCTCCTGTCATGAGATGCTTCTAATTGTAACCCCTTAAAAGTTGCACCAAAGACCTGTCGACTACTTTTGTCTACCCATCTGTTTGAGGATGGAATGCTATATACCTCTTTAACATTGTGTCCCTATTCTCCCACAATGTATTCTAGAATGCACTGATAAATCTTATGCCCTTGTTTGAAATGATACAACTCCTGGGTATCCTAAATTGCACCCAGACCTGTCTAAAGAAATTTTTTGTTGATTGTTTCCCACTAATGGTATTTTTATAGGGTATCAGAACATACATCTTATTGAACTTGTCAACTACCATGAATAGGTAGTAATGTCCCTTCCTGGTTGTTAGTGAACCTACCACAAAGTATATGGATATTATTTCGTAGTGACGAGTGGGTACAAGTAAGGGATGATATAGACCTTGTTTCCTGTCACTACACTTGTTGGAACACCAAAGCATGAATCCTCTTATGAACCTAGCTACATGTTCTTACATATTGGGCCAATACACATACCTTTGCAAGTTTTGCATTGTATTCCCTACACCAAAGTTCCCTGCAACCTTAGAGGTGTGAGCCTCTTGAATTAGCTGCAATCGCTCACCTTTAGGAACATATAAATTATCTATCCAGTATAGTAATCCATCCTAGAGATGGTATTCAATGGTTTTGTCACCATCATGCACATGAATTTGACTCTGCAACTACTGAAAAGCCTACTTGAAGTCCTCATCCTCCAATGTGCCTCTCCATGTGCATCAAGGGTGAATGGATCCATGTGCATAAAATTTCTCGAAGTTGTGATAATGGATTTGGGTGGCATTGAAAGTATGTTGGCCAACTTGTTTGCACTTCCCTTCTTGTACTTGATCACTAAATTAAAATGTGGTAGAAACCCCATCTACTTGTAATTCCTGGTCTACTATAGCATACTCTAGGCCTATAGATAATGTAGTGGCTAGTGATCTATGTGGATTACTATCTCCTTTCCCATTAGATAGTTCTTCCACTTCTTCACATCTTGCATCAGGGTATAAAGCTCCTCGTCATAGGTAGGGTAGTTAAGAACTTCCCCATGAAATACTTCAAAATGGTAGTATACAAACCCTCGCAACACGACCGCTCCCATAACATACCCACTTACGTTTATCTCAACTTTGAAGGGTTGCTGCAAGTTTATTAATGCCATAACTAATGCTTTAGTGGTCTTCTTGTTTAACTCTTGAGAGGCCCTTTATTGACCCTCCCCCCAATGGAAACTCTTTCCACTTATTGTTATGGCGTGGAGTGGTTTTGCCACCACTAAAAACGGGGTTGTGAATTTCCTCAGATATTGTGTCACCCCAAGAAAACTCCTAAACTCAGAAACATGAATAGGAATTGACCATTTCATGATGGAGTCCATCTTGGTAGGATCTATCTTCAACATTGCACCTATCACATACCTTAGATACACTTAATATTATTATGCAAGCTCACACTTCTTGATATTTTCTAGCACTTGGTGCTTCTTTAATGTCCCTAATACCAATGTAAAATGTGAAATGTGGTCCTCCTAGGTAGGATTGTATACCAGTATATCATCCAAATAGACAATAATAAATGAATCTATAAAAGGGCACAATATATCATTCATTAACCTCATAGATGTAGTTGGTGCATTGCATAGGCCAAATGGTGTGACTAAACACTCATACAAACCTTGCTTGGTTTTGAAGGAGCTCTTCCAAATATCTTCTTCTTTGACTCAAACCTGATGATATCTAGACTTTAAGTCTATCTTGGTGAAGTATTTCACTTGCTACAACTGATCCAATAGATCTCTATCCCGACTATGGGGTACTTGTTCTTGAGTGTGATTTTGTTCAACGCCTTGTAATATATACACATCCGCCAAGTCCCATCCTTGTTTGGCACTAGATGATGGATGACCCACGTGGTGATGTACTAAGTTGATTAACACCATGTTCCATTAGTTGTTGCAACTATTTCTTCACCTCACTTTCTTCTACAACAAACTGCTTATACAACCCAATGTTTGGTAATGGGGAGTATGGAAATAGCTAGATCTCATGCTCTAGTTCCCTCTTGGGTGGTGTCCTTTTAGGCTCTTAGAATGCATCCCTATGTGCCTATAACAACCCTTCTAGTTGTTGTTTCTATTTCTTAGTACACCCCTAAAGAGATTCTTTTCCTTTTACTACCTCTTCTATATATAGAGCTTCTCAGAAAAACAATAAAACAAACTTCTTGTTAGCACTAATAAATTTCTTCTCTTGGTTGGCACATACCAGTGAAATTTTTGACTTGCCTTTATGTTCATTGTGTGGGAATTATGATACAAGTGTTGTCTTTGATGGAAACCCACTCACAGGTCTAGTCAGTTTTGATAAAAGGCAACTCACAGTACAACATGAATATTCAGAGGTAACATGGCAGTGGTATAGAAGAACAAGAAGATAAAACTAGGGTCCACTGATAAGAATAAATAAGATGAAGGAAAAGGTTGATGTAAAGCAATTTAATAAGTATACGCAGGTCCATTTAGTCAAAACGACGTATACACACTAGTACATAGAACAAAAAGAGCGTATACGTATACATGCACTCACAAAAAGAAAAGTGCGTACAAGTTGGAAAATCAATGTTTTGGTCCGAGGTATTGGTTCGAGTTATTTGGTCCAAGGTATTGGTCCTAAGTGGTTTGGTTCGAGAAAGGCCTAAAACTATATAAGGAGGAGAAGATCATATGGCCAGGGTGTGCAAGTGAAAAGGGTTTCTAAGGAATACTTCTATCTAAAGTATATTTATGTTGCAGGGGCTATATTGGTGATTTGATCAGAAATATTTTGTGCACCTTGAATTCAATGTTGGATCAGGATCACGAGACCTAAAATGACTTATCATTGAATGATCTAATATTGGTTGGGCCAGATCTAAGTGTGTACACCTATTTTATTCTTTAAATGTCATGATATGGGTTTCTCTGAAGTCCGGAATAGGAACGAAGTTATGAGTTAATATTTACAGATCTGTATGCTAGTTCATCTCGGTAAAAGTGTGTGTACACGCAGGTTATACTCTTCCAAGTAGTGTATACAAAATAAAATCCTTGTCCTCAGGTCTGACTGATCTACCTGATGAGTTCTATTGTTTTACTGTTGTCTGTCAATGAAGTCTTCTTAGATCTAAAAGTAAAAATGAATGCATAAGGAGTTTGATATCTGATTGATTGATTGTATAAGTGAAGTGATCTCTGCTACTACTTGTTTGAGCCTTTGTAAATTGACAATAAATGTTCAATATATTTCTGGGTGGTACAAACTTTATTCAGAAGTTTTAGGTTTCAGTAGTTTTGAATGTATACACAGGTTTGATTGAAAGAAGTAGCGTATACATGCAGGTTGGGTTCAGTAAAGTAGCGTATACATTATAATGAATGATTTTTGAGGTTGCAGCTGGTTTTGAATGATGATGTAGGTCTCTGGGTTCAACACAGTGATCTGGTGACAATGATCTGATTGTTCAGATTAACTGATTGTTGGTTGATGCAGTTTGAGTTTAAAAGTTTCTGATGGGTCCAGTCTGAAAATTTGTTGAAACAAGGCCATCTTGTGTACGAGGATCATCCATTCTGAAAATTTATGAAACATGATCCCTGGAGGAAGAGAGAAGGTCGTAGCCTTCTGTAGGTCAATGCCTACGTACTAGTAAATACATTGGCTAGTATAAGAGCTAGGGGTTGTAGCTCCCTTCCAATAGAAGCTGGAAAACGAGAGAAGATTGTAGCCTTCTGTAGGTGGTTGCCTGCGTACTGGTATGAGTCTGCACCATTACAAGATTGTAAACATATTTTCTTATTATTAAAAGAAGATAGAGATGACAATAGTAGGTGGTTTTTACCCACATTAGGTTTCCACCTTAAATATTGGTGTTCATGTGTGTTGCTTATGTGTGATGGTTTATTCTATTTTTACTGCACTGTTTAATAAGTCTTTGATGCACTGGTTATAGATCATCATGATAAATTAACTAAATCACAAGTTCTCTAGGTATACATTGGTTTCACTAATCACAGTAGTGTGTACACGCTAGGTCACTTCACAGAAGTAGCGTATATAAATTTGTTTGGGAAATGAAAAATTGTTGATCTGATAATACTGATTCAACCCCCCTCTCAGTATTATTTCCAACAATTGGTATCAGAGCAGGTCCTTCAGAAGAAGCTTGATCACTTGAAGGAATATCTTGCAAGATGAATAATCACGAAGGCATGGGATCCATCAGACCACCAATCTTCAATGGGAGCAACTTAGTATATTGGAAAATGAGAACTAGAGCCTATCTACAATCACTTGGAGCTCATGCTTGGGAAATTTTGGAAGGAGGATATCAATTTCCAACAGAAATTCCTATGGACACTATAGGTAATAAGTTATACGAAACTAATGCCAAAGCTATCAATACGTTATTGGGAAGTCTGTTAGAATCAAAATTTGTCAAAGTCATGCAGCTCAAGACAACCAAAGAGCTATGGGACAAAATCATTCAGAGCTATGAAGGAGACTCTCAGGTAAAACTTGCTAAGCTTCAAACTCTTAGAATTCAGTATGAAACTCTTAAGATGCATTTTGATGAGATTGTTAATTGTATGAAGAATTTGGGTGAAGAGATAAAGGAAGTTACTTTAGTTGAGAAAATTTTGAGATCTTTGTCTTCTAAATTTGAGTCAAAAGTGTTTGCCATAGAAGAAAAATAGGATCTTTAGACTATCACTGTGAATTAACTTCATAGAATCCTAATTTCCTTTGAAATGAGAAAAGGAGGTCCATCAGATATTAGAGAAGTCACATTTAAAGCATCAGCAAAGGCAAAAGAAAAGGAAGAACCCAATGAATCAAGACATATTTCAGAAGAAGAAGATGAGGTAAATCTTATCAAGAAGCTTCAATGGGGTTCCAGAAGATTCAGAGGGAAGCTACCTTTCAAATGCTTTTCTTGTGGTAGAGTCGGTCAAAATGCTGCCAACTGTCCTCATAAAGATAAATATGAAAAGGGGAAGGAATATGAAAAAGGCAATAGAAAACATGTTGTGAATAGAAGGAGTTACTATATGCATGAAGATAATGATGGTTTATCTAATAGTGATGAACATGAAACTGAACAAGATTATAGACTTCTCATGGCATATGACAATGATGATTTTTTGGATGCATTCGAAGAGGAAGACTTTCTTGAAGAAATCACTAAACTCAAAATCTATGTAGAAGAAAAGAATATGATCATAGATACTTTGACACACCAACTTGCTGAAAGAGAAAAACACAATGAAAATCTAGAATGTGAAATTATGGGTCTGAGAAAAGATCTCGAGAAGACAAAATCTCTTAATCTTAAATTTTCTAAAGGATCAGAAACTTTAAATGAAATCATCAATGTTCAGCGCTCTCCTCTAATAAAGACAGGTTTGGATATATTGAAGATTCATCTCAATCACAAAAGTCGCCAGCCTCCGCCAGAAGCTATCTTGATGTAGCAAAGACCAGTGAACATTATGTCAATCATCAACAAAAGTCTAAAATTACTCATCAGGTAAATCATACTCAATTTACTCCAAGGATGAATATTAGTAGAAGCCACAATCAACAGGTAAACAATACCAAAAGATACTATGATCACATAAATTTCTTTATGGGCGATGTTTTTCATATCATAACTTTGGGCACAAGGCTACTCAATGTGTTGCTTACAAAACCATCATGACTAGAGAAGCATGAAATCAAAGGAGTGCGAGAGGAATCAAGAAAATTTCCTATAATAACTTTTCTCCTCTTGAAAATGAAATAGAATGTTCAATTTGTAACAACTTTGGTCATGAAGAATCTGAATGCATGAGAAAATTTCGTCCAACACTTCAAAAGGATCAAACACCATTAAATCCAAAGATATGGAGAAGAAAGGAGTCTCAATCAGAAAGATGTGGAATAGCTCTATATGCAGAAGGGCAAGAAAATCAGTGGTACATTGACAACAGATGCTCCAAACACATGA
>APFE031748738.1:92918-116944 GCA_000404065.3 Pinus taeda
TGTGGAGAAGAATACTTTATTTTATTTATTGATGATTTTTCTAGGATGTGTTGGATAGGTCTACTAAAGCATAAAGACGAAGAATTTGAAAAGTTTAAAGCCTTCAAAGCTTTAATTGAAAATGAATCAGATCAAAAAATAAAATGTCTCAGATCTGATCGAGGGGGAGAATTAATATCAGATGAATTCTTTGACTTTTGTGAACAACATGGAATAAAAAGGAAATTTTTCGTCACAAGAAATCCTCAGCAAAATGGTGTGGTAGAAAGGATGAACAAAACAACTCAACAAATGGCTCGAGCTATGCTAGATGAATCTAGAACTCTTGCAACCTTCTGGGGTGAAGATGCATTTGTAGTCGTAACTATTCTCAACAAAGTGAATGTTTGGGTAAATAGAAATCAAACTCCATATGAACTTTGGTATGGTAAGCCTCCTACTGTAAAACACTTTAGAGTTTTTGGAAGCAAATGTTTTATCAAAGGACTGATGAAAAAATTGGTAAGTTCGAACCCAGAGAAGACGAATGAATTATTCTTGGTTATTCATCCAGAAGTAAAGGATAAAAATGCAATAATAAAAAGACTTCGGAAAATTGTTGAAAGCATTGATGTGGTAATTGATGAAGCATGGAAAAATCTGGAACAAATGAAACCAACAAAGGAATATGACAGTGAGGAAGTTGGGGAATGATTTCCCGCATCAAATCAAAATGATATAGAAGAAGAATCCAATGAAGCACTAGAAGAAGATACAACAGACAGGGTAAAGACTCCATCTAGGTATGTTTAGAAGAATCATCCAGAATATCAAATTCTAGGAGAAAAGGGGGTTGGTTTACAGGCAAGAAGAACTCTTACAGGGACCTCAAGCTATCTAGCATTATTATCTTCCACCGAGCCTCAAAATGTAAATGAAGCCTACAAAGATGAATGTTGGGTCAAGGCCATGGATGAAGAACTTCACCAAATTGAAAAGAATGATACTTGGGAGTTAGTTCCTAGACCTCATGATAAAAATGTTATAGGAACAAAATGGATATTTAAGAACAAGCTAAATGAAAATGGAGAAGTTATTAGAAAAAAGGCCATACTTGTTTCTAAAGGGTATGCTCAACAAGAAGGTATATATTTTGAAGAAACTTTTGCACCTATTGCCAGACTTGAAGCCATAAGGATGTTTCTTGCTCTTTCTAGTTTTCGAAAATTCAAAGTATATCAAATGGATGTAAAATCAGCCTTCCTCAATGGAGACTTGGAAGAAGAAGTTTATATTGAACAACCAGAAGGATTCATTCTTGGAAATGATGCAAAACTTGTATACAAGCTTAAAAAGGCTCTATATGGTCTGAAACAAGCTCCAAGGGCTTGGTATTACTGCTTTGACAAATATCTACAACAAAAAGGTTTCAAAAAAGGTTCTGTTGATAGCAATTTATACACAAAGGTTGAAAATGATAAACTGCTAATTATTGTTGTTTATGTTGATGATATCATCTTTGGAAGCAATGAAGAATCCATGAGTCATAATTTTGCTTCAGTAATGCAGCAAGAATTTGAAATGTCTTTACTTGGTGAGCTTACTTATTTTCTTGGTATACAAGTACAACAAACCAAAGATGGTATCTTTCTTTCACAAACCAAATATCTCAACCAGATATTGAAGAAGTATGGAATGGAATATTCTAAACCAGTATGTACTCCAATGGTAACAAGATGCAGTCTTAGTTCTAATGATGAATCACCAATAGTAAATCAACCAACTTACAGATCTATGATTGGAAGTTTGCTTTATCTAACAGGCACCAGACTTGATATCATGCATGTAGTAGGAATTATTGGAAGGTTCCAAGAAAATCCAAAGGAATCACATCTCCAGGTAGTTAAAAGAATTTTCAAATATCTTCAAGGAACTCAGGACTTTGGGCTATGGTATCCTAAAGATACAAACCTTACTCTTCATGCATATACCGATGCAGATTGGGCAGGAAATGTTGATGATCGAATGAGCACTTGTGGAGGTGCATTCTATATGGGTTCTTGGTTAGTGTCATGGTTCAACAAGAAACAAAGTTCGATTGCCTTATCTACAACTAAAGAAGAATATGTGGTTGTTGCATCTTGCTGCACACAACTACTTTGGATGATGCAAACATTGAAAGGCATTCATATCACATGTACTCCATCCACCTCCATTCTATGTGATAATACAAGTGCCATCAGTATTTCAAAAAATCTAGCCATGCACTCCAAGACCAAGCACATACCCATTAAATACCATTTTCTACGAGAACAAGTGCTTGAACAAAAGGTTAAATTGGAGTATGTTCCGTCCAAAGAACATGTTGCTGATATATTCACTAAACCACTTCCCAAAGAAACATTTGAATATCTCAGACAAACGATGGGAGTAGTTGCTGCATCATCCTGCTCTTAAATCCAGTTTTCAGAGGAAGATTATTATACACAAGTTTCATGACATATAGTCACGTATACACATGGGTTTCTGTGGCTGAAGGAGCGTATATGTTTTTCTGACAGCAAAATAGTGGGTCAAACTCTGATATGGGTGCTCTGTTTGATATTGATGATTACAATATGACGATATGCTTTTTTCATTGATTTATCTGACTAAGATGCCTTGATGAATGACTTGTTGACAATGCACATGTAGCATAGGTTCAGGGGGAGCATTAGCCTTCACATACATTCTGCATTGTTGGCATTTTGGTTGCTGAATTTAGCTATGATTTGTTGTTTAAGTTATAGGGTGTGATATGAATTCTTTTGTCATAGTCTATATTTGAATGAGTCCTATTGGACAAATGATGTAATTTGTATCCCCACTTTGCATGGGATGGATGATGTAGTATTTGTTGTGTTTATGTCATGTATAAACAATTGGTATATCCCACTTGGTTGGGTGGATGAGTCAAATGTGGTGTATCCCCATTTGGTTGGGTGATTGATGTATGTATGAGTCATTGGTCATAAGGAGGTCATACTCACTTAGTTTAGTTATAAAGTCATGTTGTTCCTTTGAATCATATCTCTGTAGACTTGACATGTACTCAGGGGGAGTGTGGACAACATAATGTATATCAAAGGAGGAAAGTTGTTTGGTCCACCCTTTGCCCTTGATGTCAAAGGGGTAGAGATTTTTTGGTGTTGCATGTTATCTCTAACAATTTCTATAGCTTGCACTAATCAACACCATCATGGTTTCTATCAAGTCCAAAGGGGGATATTGTTGGCCTTATAATACAAGTGTTGTCCTTGATGGAAACTCACTCATAGGTTAATTCAGTTTTGATAAAAGGAAACTCACAGTACAACAATAATATTCAGAGGTAACAGGGTAGTCATAGAGAAGAACAAGAAGATAGAACTAAGGTCAACTAATCAGAATAAAGAAGGTGAAGGAAAAGGCTGATGTAAAGCAGTTTAAGAAGTATACGCAGGTCCACTTAGTCAAAACGACATATACACGCTAGTACACAAAACAAAAAGAGCGTATACGTATACACACACTCTCACAAGAAGAAAAGTGCGTACAAGTTGGAAAATAAAGGTTTTGGTCCAAGGTATTTGGTCCGAGGTATTTGGTCCAAGCTATTGGTCCTAAGTGGTTTTGGTCTGAGGTATTGAGAAAGGCCTAAAACTATATAAGGAGGAGAAGATCATATGGCCAGGGTGTGTAAGTGAAAAGGCTTTCTAAGGAATACTTCTATTTGAAGTATATTTATGTTGCAGGGGCTATGTTGGTGATTTGATCTGAAATATTTTGTGCACCTTGAATTCAATATTGGATTAAAATCATGAGACCTGAAATGACTTATCATTGAATGATCTGATATTAGTTGGCTCAGATCTAAGTGTGTGCACCTGTTTTATTCTTTAAATGTCATGATCTGGGTTTGTCTGAAGTCCGAAATAGCAGTGAAGTTATGAGTTAATATTTACAGATTTGCATGATGGTTTGTCTTGGTAAAAGCACATGTACACGCATGTTATAATCTTCCAAGTAGCGTATACAAAAGAAAAGCCTTGTCTTCAAGTCTGACTGATCTACTTGATCAGTTCTGTTGTTTTACTGCTGTCTGTTAATGAAGTCTTCTTAGATCTAAAAGTAAAATTGAATGCATAAGGAATTTGATATCTGATTGATTGATTGTATAAGTGAAGTGATCTCTAATACTGTCTGTGTGAAGCTCTATAAATTGACAATAGATGTTCATTATATTGTTGGTTGGTACAGACTTGATTAAGAAGTTTTAGGTTTTAGTAGTTTTGAAGGTATATGTAGGTTTGATTGAAGGAAGTAGCGTATACACACAGGTTGGGTTCAGTAAAGTAGCGTATACATTCTGATGCATGATTTTTGAGGTTGCAGTGGGTTCTAAATGATGATGTAGGTCTCTGGGTTCAATACAATGATTTGATTGTTTAGATTAATTGATTATTGATTGATGCAGTTTGAGTTTAAAAGTTTTTGATGGGTCCAGAATGAAAATTTGATGAAACAAGGCCATCGTGTGTACCAGGAGCATCTAATCTGAAAATTTATGAAACGTGGTCCCTGGAGGAAGAGAGACGGTTGTCGCCTTCTATAGGCTGGCACCTACATACTAGTAAACACATTGGCTAGTACAAGAGCTAGGGGGTTGTAGATCCCTTCTAGTAGAAGCTGGAAAACAAGAGAAGGTTGTAGCCTTTTGTAGGTGGGTGCCTGCGTACTGGTATGATTCTGCACCAATACAAGATTATAAGAAGATTTTGTTATTATTAAAAGAAGACAGAGATGATATCAACAAGTGGTTTTCACCCACATTGGGTTTCCACCTTAAATCTTGGTGTTCATGTGTGTTGCTTATGTGTGATGGTTTATTCTATTTTTATTGCACTCTTTAATAAGTTACTGATGCACTGGTTATAGATCATCATGATAAATTAACTAAATCACAAGTTCTCTGTTATACGTTGGTTTCACTAATCACAGTAGCATGTACACGCTAGTTCACTTCACAGAAGTAGCATATACAAATATGTTTGGGACATAAAATTATTGATCTGATAATACTAATTCACTGCCCCTCTCAGTATTATTTCCAACACATTAATGGTGAGCGATTTTCCATCCTTGACGTCAATACTAGTTGGCTCTCCACATGAATATTGCATCCCACATATACATGTAGGAACTTCCAAACACCACCCCACATACATCAAGGGGAATTTCATGTAGTTCTACTTCATCAATAGAATAAACATTAATAAAAAACCTAATTTTGCACTGTTTTGTTACCTTCAACTCCTTATTTACCCATCCCAATGGATATGGGCTTGGATGATCATGGAATTCCAATCCCAATTTGTTGACTAGCTCTACTGCAATGAGATTCACCTGCGATCATGAGTCAAACAGAGCATAAATATTTGTTTTCTTAACCTATATCTTTATGTGTAATAGTTTCATCATTTCTTTCTCTTCCTTCTACTAAAGGCTATACAGATTCACCTCCTTCTGCAATAAAACACATAAGATATTCTCATCCACGTCTGAGATGCTTTCAACCTGGTTGCTTGAATTGGTGGCCATGCGATTCTTCTTCTTATTGTCTTTATTTTTGTTCTTCTGATTAAGCTCTGAATGCAATTTCCAATGCTTCTTCTCTATATGGTTATCAATGTTGGAGCAATTGTTGGGATCTTTGCACTGGTGTACTCCTATACACTTTACCCCTACTTCTATCAGAAGTACTACGATCAGATCCACTGGTCCTTTACATAACTCATATAGTAAATTTTTGACTTTATGATGGTTTTAAAGTCATCCCACTTAGTCACTAGAGGATCTTCCTCCAACCTCAAAGTCTTTGTGTGGCTTTCCCACTAGGTCAAGGCATGGCCCTCTAATTTCAACCATGAAAATGAAATATTTTGTTCTTCCTCTATATGAAGAACACTAAAATACACTTATAATTATTGCAACCAATTATTTAGGTTCAGAGCATTGATATCACCTTATTATAACTTGATATTGACCTTATGTGAATGGTTCATGACACTTGAATTGGTTTAATCTCTTTCTAGTCCTTTCTTTGACTCATTCTCTATTTCTTCTCGATCTCTTAATCTCTGCTTTGGTCGATCTTTTGCATTAGAAACCCCCATATTCTCTGAATATCCCAAGCTTATTACTTAGGGCCAACATCAGTAGATTCACATTACAACTTATATATACAACTTGTGCTTCTAGCCACAAAAACCTCTTCTCTATAGGATCCCAAGGGTTATTCATAGATTCGTCGACCATGACCAAGGTTTTCTAACTTTTGGCTTAGCTAATCTAGATTCCCCATAAATATCCACAATATACCTAAATACACAAGCATTTATACCAATATTATTTATAAACTACCATGGATATTTCACTTGATAGTTCGTCACAACAAATTTGATAAATCTATACTTAGAAATATGCAAATATGCAATATTGGGGTTTATTCCTCTTTAGATTTTGGATATATAGATTATTATTTATTTTATATCATGCAAATTGAAATTTATGCAGAAAATATAGAAAAAACTCATGAAACCACATTCGACACAAGATATATCATGGGAAACCCTTTTAGGAGAAAAACTAACTAGAAGGTGAGGTTGCTCTACTCTCTTTCTTCGAATAAAAAATAGTTGTGAGTACAAAGAAGTAAGGATTGTGGCTCATGGGCTACTGCAATGCACAAAGCCTCTTGGTGTGCTCTCTCCCTATCCCTCTTAGCTATTATGCTCTTCGATGGAACAAATGCACTTAGAAAGAATGGAACCCCTTTTCCTCCTAGTGGCCTAGTTATAACACAAATCTATAGCCTACCAGTGGTTAGGTTTGACTACCTCAGCTCTTAATGGGAGTTACAATATAGAATATTATAGATTTTCTTCATCATGATCATGTGGCTAACCCCTATTACTTTACTAATAGGTATTGACGCGTCATCCTCTCAAATTTGGTGAACAAAACAAGAAGGTTAATTTTTTAGTGGCATAACTTATGCACATATACTTCGATTGAGGCGATTCTTGCATCGTTGGAAAAATATTTATGTGTATAATAGAAAAAAAGGCATGCCACTAAAGACAAAAAGGTTTACCCCACAGAAACATCATTTGATTCCTCAAAATTTGTCTGGAAGGTTTTAGACCCCAATTTTCCAAATTGGATGTCGCCGGTAAAACTGGTCTTATGAGATGACTCCTCAACTTTTTCCAGTCTAAAATCATCGCTATGGATGAAAAAAAATATAATGGTCCAATCCATATCATGAGTTTCCACCTGGAGTGGCTATAGCCATAGTTGGGGCTAAGATTCGAGCCATTGTTGAGATTCAAAAACAGGTTATTGTTGTAGTAGTTGTTGATGAGCTTCAAGAACTAGGTAAACATTTCTTCCTCATAGAATTTAAAATGTAATCGAGAAGCTCAAATTCTTGATACTAAGTTTATGAGGGTTTATATAGGTATGTAGTATGGTTAGCAATACCTTTGTGAATGGGTGTGATTACAACTAGAAATAACTCTAAAACTCAGATTAATTATGATCTCTCTTGGTAACTGAAAGAATGGGCACAATGAAAACCAAGGGACTAACGAGGAACTAACAAAGAGAAAGAGCACAAATAGTGGCACGAACATAGCTAGGGCACACAAGTTCTAAGATGCAAGGCAGTCATATGAATGGAGTTGTTCAAGTAGAGGAGGAAACATAAAATCATGAAGAAGAGCCAACAAAGGAGATAGGGTTTCTGTGATAGGAGAATAGCTAGAGAAATTAGTGTGAATGATAAGAAATGGATATGAATTTTGTAGAGAGAAGGTTAGGCGAGCTTAACATGATATAGAGGTATATTTGACAAGTATAGAAACAGAGAATCAATTTTGAGTGGGAATGTAGTTAGGTTTTTTTCTGATACCATGTAAACCTGAGGAATAAATCCGTTCGATTGATTAATATCATTAACTCAAAGCTACATATATGCAAATGAGTTGGCTATTTTCTTCACCTTCTATGAGGAACTTTTGGTCCTCCTCGTGATTCCTCTACCTCTATGTTATGTATAATAATAAAATAATCTCGAAATATTATACGTCTAACATATTAACTAAAAATAGAAGATAATACAGTTTTTTAATTTAATTTAAGAATAAAACCTTCAAATACAATCTACATTCAGATGAGAAGACAATAAGAAATAATGTTTTATTGTGAGTAATTTTGACTAAGCCAATAAAATATAAATCATTGCAACAACAATAAATAAGCAAAGTACGAAAATGTCGACAAAATTTAATGATAAATATTGTAACATATAGTGTAAAGCTTTAAACAATTGCCATGCCATTTCCATATCATTAAATTTAGATACACATTTATGCATAATAGAATCCTAGTTAGACAAACAAATAAAAACAAATTATGAAATTCAATTACAAATTTGGCTTACACTCAATTAAAAATACATACACTACCCCAACATTATCCCAATAACCTGCAAAGTTGAATTTTAATCACTAAATCATATGCTCTTATTTTAATAACAATATTACGTTATTATACCATGATTCTAAGTATATAAAAAATGATCATTAATAGAGGAATCAAATTGCAATAAAGTATCATATAACACCCCAAAAAATATAGCGACATCCTAATGAGCATATAATATAGTACAACCTACATGAGTCTAATGGTTAAGAACATGTGCTTCCTCGTAAGAACTTATAGGTTCAAATCCAGAGAGGGTAAAGTATGTACATCTTTTTAGACTTTTGTCCCTTGTTCCACAAACAAAGGGGTCTCATACACCAATTCAGGATGGTCTTTGTGTGGCTTCTTCGCACCCTTGGTTGTGCAAGTAGATTTACAGGCACATAACCACTAACCTTGGTTGCATGTTGCTTCTTGGAAGCCTTTCATCCAATGGACTTTTCCACAATCTTTTTGGTATGATCCATGGAGCCAAGCTAAACCATTGAATACGGGTTCCAAATAAAAAAATTTGTTGCAAACAAAAATTATAGATAAATTCAACCCACAAAGCATTAATACTCGAAAGAGAGAGAACTGGAGAAAACCCATTGCTAATAAACAATAACACAACAACATTAGCAAATGTGGTTGATATAGGTCGATCAACATCATTTTCCATTTGTTTTATAAACCTATGCATCCAGATGATAACATTTGTTATTTGATAATTTGTAGTAGTATTTTCATAATTATATTGGGTAAATGTGAATAGGTAAATGTGGTTTTAGAGATGCAAGGTAGTTAATATTTTGAATTCCATTTGTTGATGCAGAGGAGATGACGAGAATATGATAGGATCTTTCATTTATGACCATACGATAAATATTTAAATTAAAAGAAAGATAAATCTCTCAAAAATTAATAGAGGGGATGCCTATCAACATAATTACCTACTAATATAACACAAACATTATTGAATGCCTAGGGTTAGTGAAAAAGTTATACTTTGTGGATAAATATTTTAAATTTCATTTGTTGATGCAGAGGAGATGACGATAATATGACAGGATCTTTCATTTATGACCATACGATAAATATTTAGATTAAAAGAAAGATTAATCTATCAAAAATTAATAGAGGGGATGCCTATCAACGTAATTACCTACTAATATAACACAAACATTATTGAATGCCTAGGGTTAGTGATCAATTTGTGCTTTGTGTAGAAATTATTACCCGCGTAATAAATTTGAGCATAAAACCAAGTTTCTTGAGTTGATTAACTATGTATCTTAATTGTGAATTAAAAGATGCAATGAAATGATTAACTATATATCTTAGTTGTGAATTAAGAGGTGCAATGAATAGTCGTATTGTGCACTATACAACCCATTCACCATTTTGGGATTTCATTGTCCTCTCTACAGTAGTACAACGAGAAGAACAATGAACAACACAAGCATCTTGTAGGTTTCCAACTCTTAAAATATCTGCAAATTCATCAATTAATTTTTCAGGAAACATAATAGTAAAATTCCAGGATCAGAATGCAAGTGAAGACTACAGTCTAAATATGTAAGTTATAAGAGGGAGAATATCTCATTGCTATACTAATTTAAATCTCGTATTTTTTTGGTGGGAAGTGAAATGATTCCATTTCTAAAAGCATTTTGTTATTATAAATTTAATTAGTAATTAATTTGAAATGAAAAGTGATTAAGCATATAGTGACAAGGAGAACAATTTACTAACTAAAGTATATGTAAAATGAGAGGTTTTGATTAGATAAGAATAATGCCCAAGATTTTAAGAAACTCCTTACTTGCGTTAAGAACCCAAAAAAATTGAGAATGAACACTACTAACAAGAAAATAGTCCACAAGTTAGAATGCTTAAGCCCACAAGTTAGAATGCTTAAGTCCATGAGTAGGCAGAAAATCTAGAAATGAGCAAGTAGTCCACAACAAATCACAATTATACAAGAGTATCTCCATAGTCACAAACATATCCAAGTATAAATTCAAAATAAAGGCTCACAATGACATTTTAGAAATTAGTGAGTAGTCAACAACAAATCACAATTATACAAGAGTATCTACATAGTCACAAACATCTCCAAGTATAAATTCAAAATAAAGGCTCATAATGACAATGCACCTCCTCTACTCTCCTCTTGTCTGGCTACAACTCTTCCATTGAACAATTTGGTATCTCCATAGTCACAGACATCTCACACATAATATTTATAGTTCATTAATATTTATTTGAATCAAACTAGATGATTACTTGGAAGAAAACATGAAAATAAGTTAACAAAACACAATTGTAATAAAAAAAATCTAAACCAATTCAAAATATTAAAATTTACATATTTAGCATCAAGTCAGTGTGTTATAACTTATGATTAACCAAATTAATATACAAAAGTGGAGTATATTTCAAGTGAATGGTCATATCGTCCAATACGACTAGGATTTACCAGGTAACAATGAACCAAATAATAAGCATTGAGATTTACAATTTTCCATTAAAAAATTTGAATACATAACTAATTATAAAAAAACAAATTCTTTATTATTAATTATGAAAAATCATTATTAATATAACTTTGTTATCTTAGGTTTTATTATATATTATCAAAATTTTATTAATCATTTTTAATTATATTAAAGATAGTATAAACTTTCTAATTTAATATTTGAAATTATATATATAATATATATATTATATTATATAATTAAAATTTACTTTTAAAAATAACAGTAAATGACAATTAAATAAATAAGTATAAAAAAGATATATAACACTGAAATTTAACCACTATCCATTTTTCATATTAGTTTCTAGAGTGCCTCTAATAAAATCATTATCACATCATATAACATTTACAAATATTTTATTATCACATCATATAACATTTACAAATATTTAGCAGAATACTTATTATTACTAATTCTCATATTATTTAATTGAGAAATGCCAACAAATACTTCTATGAAACGGGTATCCACGTTTTATCAAGAAATCAGACATAAGAGAACCAACAACGATAAAACAAGAATCCTAAGCCGCCAACAACAATAACACAACGGCCACTGTTGGGCACGAACCCACGACCAATTATTATGGGCTATGCTGAAGGCTTGAAAAGTTAAATAGTTGACGAGACAATTCGAATTGCTTGCATATGTGGTGGCTGTAGTTTAGTGGTGAGAATTCCACGTTGTGGCCGTGGAGACCTGGGCTCGAATCCCAGCAGCCACAGTTTTCTCACTGTAACGGTGACGAAAATGTCAATGGCTATGTGCCGAATTATTTGCAGAAGAGCTGTTACTTTCGGGGTTAGTGGAGCTCGCAATGGGCTAGCATGGTTGTTTCCCATGCCTTGTGGAAGTTCATCCGTAATGGGATCTCTCATTGAATTTTTTATTTAAATTTAATAGCTTAATAACACTCTCATTGAATTTTTTATTTAAATTTAATAGCTTAAATGTTATTAAGCATGTGATATTTTAAAAATTAGTATATTTTAGGGGTGGCTATCATGGAAAGTTATAACTAAGGATGGGTTATATTTTAAATATTATTAAGCACGTGATAATTAAAAACAAACAAATTAGTATATTTTAGGGGTTATATATCAATTAAGGATAAGGTTTTAGGGGTTGCATATTATGGAAAGTTATAATTAAGGATAGAGTATTTAGGGGTTGCATATCATGGAAAGTTATAACTAAGGATAGGGTTAAAAAGGTGTGGGAAGCTTTTGGATGGATTTGTTTGATTATCTTTAAAGGTTAAGGGATTTTTTTATTATTTTTTTGAAAAAGAAAAGTATTATTATGAATGAATATCTTGTGGCTCTCAGATATGCCTAAACATTTTGATTGTTTTTATAAATGGTTTTGAAATTATTTGCTAAATAAGTCTATACGATTGGTTATCTACTATGGTGGAGTTCTTAAGTCTTCTTACATGAAATGTTGGTTTTTTTTATAATAATTCTCAAACCAATCAACAACTTCCTCTGCCATGAGCCAACTTGTTTCTTTAACTCATGTTATGGAAAATACAATTTGTCCTAGTGTTGGTATCTCTAAAGCTAAATGTAATTGTGTACATTTAGGGGCGACATCCAATCATTTGACAAACAATGCAATAATTCAATCTCTTGACCACCCATTTCAAGTGCTAATGTCCCTACCATCAAATAAAACACTATAATGTGTTGAAGAAATCTGTCTAAGACCCTTCCTTCACTAGAAAAATAATGATGGATGGACAAGATTTGTTATAAAAGGGAAGATACCTTAGACTTGGAAAACCAACTAATTTCTTAGTCTGAAAGGGGTTATTCAACTTTGAAACCTAGTCCAAGTTTGACTCGAAAGAAGCCTTCTAGCTCTATAATGGACATGGACCCTCCTTGTAGCTACCAAACCAATACTTAATGTGGGATGGGGTTCATTAAACTAAATATCCATCACCAAGGTTGGATGCTTCACATCTAATGGGTAATAGTGACCTCAGTTGGTGGCCAAGAAATAATTTTTTGAGCAACTATTACTCTATAATGGACATGAACCCTGGTCATAGCTTCCAAACCAGTACTTAGTGGGGGATGGGGTTCATTAAACTAAATATCCACCACCAAGGTTGGATGCTTCACATCTAATGGGTAATAGTGACCTCAGTAGGTGGCCAAGAAATACTTTTTTGAGCAACTATTACCCACCCTAATTGCCAATATTGAACTCTTCAAACCCTTTTGACACCTCATTAAGGTGAGAAGGTAAGGAGACAATATGTTTTCATGTTGAAGGCTTACAAATTATGAAGGTAGTATCATGGAATATACAATGGCTCATTAACCCTTGTCGCAAATACATCATTTGAAGAGTAAATAATGTTTTTTTTTTAAACTTGAATTTTGTGTTTGCAAAAATTAAAAGCTTTTCAGTTTATGCTTCATTCATTAGTTTGCATAATATGGTTAGATGTTATTATGATCTTTTTATAGTTACCCATGTTTAAAGTAAAGGCAGAGTTACAACCCTATTTCATGAAGGTGGGCAAAGTCTATTATTCAACATGGATTTGACCTATAAAATCACATTCTCTAGGTCTTGTTTGATTTTAAAGGCCATGTGGCTAGTCTTGGCCAATATTTATGATATGAAGGATGTTGGTGAAAGGGTGGCCCTATGGATTTAATGCCACGTTCACCTTTGGATATTGCATATGGACAACAAGGAGGAGTGAGGGAGGATCTCAAAAGGGATGCCTTAAGGGAATATAAATTTGTTGAGAAGATCAGGAAAATCCATCTACAAGTACATGAAACACTGAAGATGTCACAAGAAAGTACAAGGATAGGCATGATTAATACATAACAAAGACGTTATTCAAAGTTGTAGACAAAGTATGGTTATATCTAAACAAGGATAGGTTGTAGGGTCTTGGTAAGAAATGGTTCATTCAGGATATTGGAAATGGCGGGAGATAATGCCTATAAGCTCAACTTAACCTTCCACACACACATTTACTCAATAGTGAATGTGGAAAATTTGAAACTCTATGAGTCTTCCATGTTGGGTTAGGAAGAGGAGTAGGTACTACCTTATATAGAGTATCTAACACTATATGCTCAAGTAGATTTAATAGAGGACACAATTTTGTAGAAGAGGTCAACAACTACAAGACATGCGCAACATGAACTTTGGTATATTGGGTTGAAAGGAAAACTTCCAAGCAAGGCTAAATGGTACTCTAGGGAGATGGTAGAGGAAAAAATTCATATATTGAGTAATTTTTTTGGGGGATCAAAAGCCTCCAAAAATGGGGAGGTATGATCCATATTGGATCATTATATTAATTTTCATCCATCTTGAAGTTTTAAGAGTGGAAAAATTAGAGGAATCAACTCACAAGACCATTTTTACGGGCGTGACCTAGTTGGAAAATTGGGGTTTAAAACCTTCTAAAGGATGTGTGAGGCATTTAATGAAGTTATTTGGGGTCTAGAAACTATTCCTTCTTCTACACCCATGGAAATATTGTACACTTAGACACCTTTCCAAAGGTGCAACAAATACCTTGAACGAAGTCCATATGCAAAAGTTATGCCATGTGAAAGTTGACCTTCCTATTTTGTCCACCATGATTCAAGAGGATGCCACATCAGCCCCATTATTCATGGAAAAGGGGATATCCACATGACCATGTTGAACAAGACTCTATAGGGGTAAATATTGTAACTATAGTTAAGAATTAAAGGATTCAAACTTAACAACTAGTTGGCTATCATGCTATGTTATAACCAGGACAATAGGAGGAATTGGGGTTTCATTCTATTCAAGTGCATTTTTTTCCATTGATGAACAAAGTAATTGAGAGAATATATAAAGAGATAAAATAAATAGGGTTTGGTTTCTATAGTAGCCTATGGGTCACAGGTTCCACACCTTTGTATTTGCATCATTTCCATTTAGAGAAAGAGAGAGTAGAGAAACCTCACCTGCCAGTTGGAATTTATCTTGTATCAGCTTCCTAAAACTTAACTTGTGTTCATTGTGGTTTGTGAGTGTTCATTTTTCTTTTTATTGATTTTACCATATTTTAATTTATTATATGCTTGTTGTAGTTGCTACAACCCCCTTCAAATTTTTTCTTATATTCAAATTTTGGAGCCTCTTAATGGTCATGAGAAATGTCGGTTTGAGTTGTTAAAGTCGTCCTTGGTCTTACTACTCTGAGTCTTCAAGTATTCTTCTAGAAATATCAAGCATCATAACTACTTTTTCTCACATGCCTAGCTTGTGATGCCCTCAACTATGCACTCCTCTCAAGCAATTTTTGCGCACTTCATGATAATAGTCTCTCCTTGTTAGTAGTCACTACACACCTCCTGAATATATACAATGCGCACTTAGTGAAGAAAAGCTTATGCATTCCCTGATGGTAGTGATTTCACATGCCTTGACAATAGTAACTATGAAATATCTTAGCAATAAAAATTACGCAACTACTTGTGTCAGTCAATTGTGCAATCCCTTGCGATAGTCAATTGCGCAGTTCTTGAAAGCAGTCAAGTGTGCACTTTCTAATGATAAACACTGCACACTCCCTGTGGAAAACTAGTGTGCATCACTTGATGACATTGTGGGCACATTTTCCAAAGTTAGCATTGTCACAAGTGGCAATTAACTAATCTTTAGCTCCTAGATTTCTGAAATGCGTGCACAAACCCTAACCCTAATCGCATATGGCCTCACCTATATAAGAAGCTAGCTCGACGCTCATTCTCACATTCATCTTTGGAGCTCTGCGCATTTCTTGAACATAAGAAACTTTTGGTTGCAAGTGCGCCACCACTCTGGGTAACTGTTGCTTTTATTCGATTTTTCTTTCGCTTTTATCCTTTTTGCTTTCATAAGTGTTGTTTTTCCTTATTTTTCTATTAAAAGTGTCACCTTTTCTCTTTTTAGCTTTTGCATGTGTCATTTCATTCTTGCATGCTTTGTTTCTAGTGTCTCTTCATGTTCCAAGGCCTTTCACATTCCAGTAATTATTATAGATGAATATATGAATGTATGTTAGTCTTCTGATTCTCATAGTTCTCCTTACTTGTGGTTGTTCAAAACGTGGTTGAATTTTGAGTTAATTTGCATCCCCATCTCTTCATCTCTGCATTTCTCTCTTCCAAATAGTAAATCTCAAGTATTTCTCACTACTAATGTGACATGTGCACCTCTCAAGACTTGTCTCTTTTCAACTGCGCATTGCACACTTCTAGTTAGAAATAGTGATTCCCCTTCTCACTGTGCTTGCGCACAGTTCAGATCGTAGCCTCAATTGCGCACTACACACTTCTAGCTAGCAACATGCAACCCTCTTTCCACTATTGTGAACTGTGTAGTAAGAAGACCCTCTCACCAACAATTACACATTGCACAGTCCTAAGAGCTAGATCTTCAACCTTTGCCTCTTGTTGATTTATCGTGCATAGTCTCTCCTTCTTTCTATTGCGTTGTGCACACTTCCAGTGATCAGTCATGTCACCCTGCCTTAAGCATACCCTCTTGTGCTCAGATCTTGCACAATATTCCCTCACAGTGACTTCCTTTTGCATTTGATTGCTTGATAGAATAGGTGGTATTTTGTGGAATTGACTTTGTGTCACCATGAGTGCATCTCTACTTCTAGGCACTATTGATCCAAAGCATATCAACCTCTCATATTCCACCAAATAGATGCCACCAATTACACATAAAGGACCATCCAAGGAGGCCACTGAAAGCAATATCGAAGGTTTCGTGGACAATTCTGGAACAAGGGTGCCCATTATATCAGATACCAAGTGTTTCATTGACAAGTCCACTACTATAACATGGCAGATCATAAAATAGGCTTTCAATAAGAAGGTTTTCCCAAAATATTTAGAAGCCAAAGAGATTTACATTAATATCAAATGATCCATATTCCATAAGGTTGCTTTCAGATATTCGGTGCTACTATGTGCAGAAGTAATAGGATGGATACTACAGGGTCTAGAATCCAAGAACATAGTTGTAAGCAGTGCAAGTGGAGAAGATCTCACCACATATCAACCACATGGCATTCACTCACACTACAACCTATCAAGTTCATAGGATCATCTAAATTCCAAGTTCTATGCAACTTGGTCTCATTTGCATACAAGGGATGTGATTACATCATGGTGGGAAGAACCATCAAAATTTCGCTAGAGGCTAGAGGGAATCTATAGGAAAAAGTACCTAAAGAAATTTTACCAATATCTCATGGCTATGCGTTGCTGAATATATGGGAAATAAAGCACTGAATTTTGTGAGGAACGATGAATTTACATGATTCACCCAATTGTCTCTGAAGGGAATATATTTAACTAGTCAGATATACTTTCTTGACAACTGTAGATTAATGTGTCAAAGGTGAAGAAGGCATCACAAGGAAAGCATCCTCAATTCTATATTTTTGCCTACTTGCTCGATGGAATTTGTGCTTGCAATGAGTTCCCGTGTATAGAGTGGAAATGGACCCCATGACAACTTCCTCTCAACATCTATTGTAAGCTATTATCAGAATTTCGCTATAGAGGGGTATATGAGAAAGTGGTTGAGCACTTATTTGTCATGATATATCAAATGATCTTTGAAGTTGAGATGCCTTGCATGACTAATGGGGCTAAAGAAGCAGTGCGAAGTAGTAGATTTGTTCACTTCTTCTCAAGGCACATACATCAGAGTTTTTGGTTCCCAAATATCTCCACATATCATGCTGAGGCATGTGATCGACAAGGTGGTCGTGCAAGAGATTGGATACCAAATTTGCATAATATTTTCCTAGCTATTATAGAAGAAGAAGAAGAAGAAGAAGTCACCTTGGCCTCTCTTTCCCCTACAAGTAGGGTCATACGAAACAAATAATCTGAAGGCAACAAAAGCAGAAGTTGAAGAATTTAGTTGACTCATGTTTGGCGAAATGAGTTTTCATCAATATGACCCTAGAGGTATGTATAAACAACACTGTGCTAAGTTTCATTTCGCCTGGCCATATGTTTCCAACTCTTGGGAAAATGAGGAAAACATTAAGAATTGGTATAATGCTTCTAGGGTACATGGACCAAGTGACGAGAAAGACCCTTCTAATACAACTCATGTTCTATATATTGTTCAAGAAGGGAACTGATAGGAAGTGCTTACTCCAATTAGTGTTGTTAGGCCAAAGAGGAAGATATTATATGATCCTAAAGAGGAGAGGAGAAGAAAATTCAAAGAAGCTCCAAACACAAAAGGTGTAATTGAAGTAGAGAGGAAAATAAAATAATTGGAAGAAACATGGAAGAAATGAGAAGAGGAGGAAAAACAAGAGGAAGAACACAAGCAAAAGGAAGAACAAGAAAGGAAGAAGAGGGGAGACATACAAAAAAGAAAGGAAGAGTTGAAAAAGAGAAAATAAAAGGAAGCTAAGAAGAAACAACAATAAGAAGCATTTCAAAAGAAAAGGGAAGAAGAATAACGCCAAAAGCTATTAGAAGAAGAAGAAAGTAGGATGAAACAGGAGGAAACAAGAGGAAGAATGTGCAAGAGATTTGGAGGGAGAGTTAAAGGCTCTAAACACGGATGATGAACAAGAGGAAGATGACCCATAAGTAGATATTGTGTCCATCATAGAACAAACAAGTTATTGACCCTCACCTCCTCTTACTAGTGGCCATATCCCATTCAGTAAAATGGGAATATTTCCTCCAACTAATGACATGGTCATGCATATTTCTAACTTTACCTTCGATGATCTGAAGAGCATAATAGTACAGGAAAGATGAAGTATTTCCTGAATGATCCTGATCACCCTGTTTCCATTCACATAGAAAGGGTGATTGTGCCAAATACCAGGAAGAATCAAAGAGTAGTTTATGCAATGAATGCAACCTTTGCAGAAACTACAAATAAGAATACTGACTTATTGATGCAAGAAAATGAACAATTAGCAAAAGAATTGGCTTCTGCAAGGCAATAGATTTATCATCTCCTTGTTGAGAATCAAAGGTTGTCTTTTGCTAATTTTAACAAAAGAGAGTTACAAACAATTATATTTGAAGAGCTTCAGTCCCTGGAGACACAATAAGGCAGGTGTATGAAGAAATGATTACTCTACATATGACAGTGGTGCCCTTACATGCAGTATAAAAAGGATCACAGGAGAATGTGAAATTTTTTACGACAACTTACGTAGTTATAGATGCGATCATGGAATGGGGCATCAAATATGGCAAGGGACATGCAGTGTTGGTTTGGAAAGGAAGGAAAAATGTTGAGATGGACAAAGCAAAGATCAGAACATTTATACAAGTATGTGAGTAGCTAAAAAAATATGTAACCAACACCATATCAACATATTTGTGACTGTACCATGAATTGGATGCCTTAGTGAGAATGCACAAACTACCTACTAATGGTGCATTTGCGGAAACAAAGAGCATGAATGTTATTAGAAAATAGATAAGAGAGTTCTTGAGAAACATTAGACAAGTGACCACTCAAGATGATTTAGAAGTAATAAAAGAATATGTTCTACCACATGTAGTTGAGTTAGCCAAGTTGCATATGAATTTATTCTTGTTGTGGAATAATATATAAAAAGGTTCCAAAACTGTATATCCAGATGCATTGGAGGGAAGATTAAATATAATCCAAATCTTTCGTTGAAGGTTGGAAATATAACAATTGAATATAAAACTTGGTACCAGTATGTTACAATGGATCTACATGTTATGGTCGCCGAGTTGTAGTTTCCTCAAGTTTGAACATGATGTATTTGTTTTATGACTATAGCCAATTTTTTCCTAATGCAATTTTGTTTTTGAGAATAATAATAAAATGTAAATTGTGGGTGTGGAAGTCCAAGAGTCACATGTGGAATGTGAAGGGTTATTAGGGAGCTCAAGAGTGATTTGGGAGCTCATGAGTCATTTGAAAGCCCAAGAGTCACTTGGTAGCTCAAGAATTCATGGGAATGTCAAGAGTCACATGGGAGGTGAAAGATCACCCCATTTGTTATAAATAGGACCTAATGCCTCATGTAAAGGGAATTTTGGAGAGTTTTCCTTGTCTTCTCTAGTTTAGCATAAGAGAGAAGATCATTCTTTGGAGAAGCAAGTGATAGCTTCATGTTCCACTATTGAGGCTAGTGTTACATCATTGTAATTGTGTACTTGGAACTTTCACTCAATAATCCAAATCTCTCAAAGCCAATGCACTTTCATGCATGTATCGTGGATGTTGTAAGATTATTTTGTGTTCATACATACTAAAGAAAATGAACTATTTTGTTGGCTTTGGTATATATCTTGTTGAATGTGCGTTGTTATTTCCTTTCATGATCGTTGTTATCTTGTGAACTATTTTGTAGGTTAACTAATGATTATTTCTATGCATGTGTGTGTATCTATTAAGATAGTACTATTACTTTTCTTCTAGAGGCTCACTCTTTCTTTTCCCTCCCTCCGAGGTACCTTATATGCATTACAAATGGTGTCTCACAAAGATAACTCACTTGCCGACATCAAAGCTATGTGTATGATCTCTTATGTCATGTATTGCAGCTAAGGAACATATTTAAGATCATTGAAATGGAAATTAGGCCCATATTCCATATGGGGCTCCTATCCAAAATAATGTGAGGTCTAATTGGGACTTCATACCAGGGAGACCCCCTACTGTTGGCAACTTCCGGCACCGCCAACAGGTTTTGGTGCTAGAAGGAGGGCTAGATGATAAGCTAAGCCTGTGAAGTATGGTTTCAATATTTCATCTTAAATGGCTTCCGTCCAAATCATAATCCCCAAAATCTTTTCTAAGAGTGTAAATATTAAAATTCCCGTGAGAATAATTCATAACTTGTTGAATTTGAATTTTAATGGCAAGGGTGAAACAACCATTCTTGAGCACACTCTTTATTTTCTTATATTTTTTAATTCTTATGAAGTGAATTATGAAGATGTTACTTGTAGATTATTCATCCTCACTCTTGAAGGTCATGTTAAACAATGGTGTCATACATTACCATTTGATTCCATTCACTTATTTGGGTAGCTTGTCATCGAGATTAATCAAGATTTTGACAGGTATAATTATCATAATGTGTATAAGAAGATTATTTAACTTAGAATGAAATCTGATGGATCATTAGAATATTTCCTTGATCTCTTTCTTTACTTTTGTTATGAATTTTCCAAGGAATATGTGGATTGGGATTTTATGAATGAAAAGTTTTAGTATTTAGTTCAGATTTCTTTGGAAACATCTGAATCTGAATCATCTTCGAGTCTCCCATATTTTTTTGATCATGGGACATTTAAAATTTCAAAGGAGGAACCTACTCTCCCTTTTATTCCTTCTTCTCCTCCTTTTCCTTTACCAAACATTGTAGTCTTGTGTACCGACGTTGAAGTTGGAAAACCTGAAAATCAGACTGTTGATCTGCTTATCCCACCTTCATCTTACCCTCATAATCAAAATCTTAATGCATATATGTTGAATCTTAAATCTAATTTCATTGATGATATTGCTATTTTAGGAGATACTTATCGTCCTCTATCATTTAAACCTTATGATTCTCCATGCCTTGACCCACCTGATCAATTTGTTTCTCTAACAATTGTTTCAGAATATTTTGATTCTCAATCTTCCAATTCAAATGGTGGTCAAGTACAATATGATTGCATTACTGATATAGAGGAGCAAGAGGGAAAATATACTTTTCATTACAATTATGTGTGGGATTCAGATTTTGAACTGAAATGTATGATCTTTCATCCGAGTTTTCCTCTCCCTCTTCACCCTTAACAAACTATTCATTATTTCACGATATGTTTAATGAATCTCTAACACCAACTTTTCCTCTAAATGTTTTTTATCCTTATTCTGTTCGTCTTAATCATAATCAAGGTTCATAATGGGGTGGTGTTGATTCTCAATTAAAAGAGGAGAAGATGAAATTTGTTGTTCATGATTTGTTTCATTTCCCATCTTCAATATGTGAAGAGGAATGGTTTACAACTATAAATGTTCAATAAATTCGTTCATTCGATCCACCTAGATCATTTATGCATGAAGATTCCCATGTGATAAATGTTAAATTTTATCAAGATAGTGACATTACCAATGTGTTTATTGATACATCTAGTAATATTTGTGCATATCCATTGGTCGATCTTTGTCAGCCACCATTATTTGATGATTCACCATTTCAGAGTTTGGAAACGTGGCAAGGAGTCTAGGCACTTTATCCTTCGTTGATGGTTATGTTAGGATCTTGCGATCTTGACAAGGTTTTTGAACATGATGACATCAAAGTTTCTTCACGAGATAATATTCATAATCCTATTGTGAAGATCAAAAGTTTATCTTTTATCAAGCTTCAAGTTTATTCAATGGGTTGTTTTCAATATCACGATCCAATTTCCAAATGGTAATAATAATCTTACTTGGCAAGCTTTGCCGCTAATATCAAGTTTCGATCTTTCTTGATGTTTGTTAAGATTCAAGACATGAACAAATGTACTTTTGTGATAATATGTTAAGGTTTGTATGGCCATCAAGGTAAAATGGTTGACTAGTTAATAGAAGCATTCTTGTCATATTTCTCTTCCCATGTGTCATATCCCCAAGCCGATTTACAGGTCTTTTAGGTTAACCTTTTCATTTATGCTCTTTGTTTCACCATCGTACTTATTATTCCCACCCTTGTCCTTACAGGTCAGGAGTCTAATTTTTGGCTACACTGTAAATTTGATTTCACATAGTCTTGACCTTCCTTTTGTTAGTATAGGTGTAGGTTTAGTTTAGTTTTCTTTCTTGCACTATTTTAGTTTCACGATTTCTTTGATTTTCATTTTAGTTTTGTCTTTCCCACCTTCTTTCGAGTTGTACATAGATAATATTTTGTGTGAAAGTTGTCTCATTTGGCTCTGGAGTAATGTGGAATATTTCAAGAGGAAACTATGACAACTAACAATGCTTGGATAAATTTTGGTGCCCTTCTTTGTATGGGCCTAATATCTTTAAGAGTCCATGATGCTTAGACATAAAGTAGATTTCATTCTTAGCAAAGCCTTAGCTAATGTATGATGCTCATATCTATAATGGGATATTCATGACTTGAATTGAGCTTTTATATTAATTGGTTTAATGTGTCAACTTGGTCGAGTAGAGAAGGGGAAGTTGAGAACTTAAGCAGGCAAACTATTTTCAGAGATATATACAAAAGAGCTCTGCAAAACAAGGAACAACCTCTCTTTCTCATAAAATAAGTCGAGATCCCTCTTCTTCCTAGGGAGTTATAAATGTTGATAAATGCTAAAGAGCATAATATATTAAATAAATTATGGGTGAAAGAAGAGAATTTCTTCCTGCGTAAATAGGAAAAGCAAGCGACTTCGTTGGGGTACTGAACAAGCTTGTTGGTAGAGAAGAAACGCTTGTGATTCCTTGAAGTGACTCTGTTGGGGTACTGAAAAATCCAGCTGGAATTAAAAAACACCAAATATGGCATTAAAACTATGACATCTTAAACTCACGTAATTTACATACTCTTACCCCCAATTGAAATAATTGAAGTATGACTAGTTCCATGAAAGCATTGATCTGACAAAAGGGATACTACATCTGTATCTAGGGTAAGTAAGGTAGCTATGGTGATATATAGAATGAGATAATACTTTTTGAAAGAGAGAACCTATGCATAAAGTTGAAAAAAGAAGTCAAGGTTCTTCTAGTGAATCGCCAAGTGTTTTAGCTGCTACAACCCCCTCCAAAATTTTTCCTATATTCAAATTTTCGAGCCTCCTAATGGTCATGATGATCCAGGTGGATGTTGGTGGCCACCCACATATCCCATTTGGACCCCCACAATTGTCTCTTTCAGCTTTTTCAGTTTCCTAAATTGTAGCACAGTTTACTATTTTTAGCAGTTTT
>APFE031748740.1:3473-14197 GCA_000404065.3 Pinus taeda
TTGTCCCTATTATTGAATTCTTTGTTTTTTCTTTACTACCAGCTTGTTGCCCTATTTTGCCGGGAGGACCAAACACTACAATAATAGCTTTACCATTGTACAACCATGCCCTTTTCACTTCATTTCTTACTATTCTAATTTTGCCCACTTCATCCCTTCTCTCCTCTTGTTGTTTTTTGGTTAAATCTTCATCAAGGAAGAAGTGTGAGCCTTTCAAGAGTTTCTTTTTGCCCAAAAGCTGGTGTTCGTCTTGTACGCTTGCCATGGTGACTTTTATGGGTCGAGACCTCTCTTCACATATCTTCCCAACCCTCCTTGCTTGGTAAATTTTCCCTTTCCAATGTAATTTCTCTTTCAGAAAATCTCTTGTCAAATTGAGAGTACTTACATTCTTCCCATAATCTCTTATTCCCCTGATAATAAATTATGTTTCCCTGTCCTGTCTTTCTTTATGTTCTATTTCATGTGCTCTACGAGCACTTGCATCTTCTTCTTCCTTTGTCCTTATGTAATCGTTAGTGTCTTCAACTCTAGCTTTGACTTCTTTTGGACTATCTTTCCCACTGTTTTTTTTTGCCTTCTCTTTGGAAATGTTTGTTTGTTGAGATACTTGTGTATCTACCTAAGTTTGTTTAGAAATTATCACATCCCTGTTTGTTGTTATTAATTATTTCATGCTTTGCCACACTATTTTCATGCTTTTCCATTCTTGTTTCCCGGTCTCTAAGGCCTCTTGTAACATTGTTACCTGTTCTTTTAAAATTCTATTACCTTCCATTAGACACCAGTTTGCAACTGTGATCTCTTAAATTTTGCGGTCCCTTTCCTATTCTTTGGCTTCCAAAATCTCCAGCCTTGTCTTGCCCTTCATTAGTTCTTGGACATATCATCTGATAACCAAGTAATAAGTGTAGATGTGGGACTATAAATGATTGATTCTTCTTTATTTTTGTTTCTCTGGATAGGTTTTCCTCTCATTTGTCCCCATTTAAGGCGAGCAAGCCTAGGCCTTAAAATGCCCTCATATTTGTTTGCATTTACCCAAATCCACTTTCATCTTTTGCCTCTTGAAGCAATTTTGACTTGACCCAAATGATTTGTTTCCACAAAAACGGAGGTTTTCTTGTCATTTTTAACATTTTTACTAGTTTTAGTATTGGGAACAGCGTCCCCTTGCAGTTTTTGCAGCAACATCATAGGCATCCCTGCTCTTTACTCCTTGGCTTTTTTTAGTGTTTTCCATATTCTCTTTAAGCCTTAGCTTTTCTGAGTGTTTTCCATATTGTCTTCAGAAACCGCCTCTCAACCACTCGTTTTCCATATAAACCCAGAACTTTGCATTGCAGCGTGTTTCTTCGGCAAAGACCATTTTCCGAACCCTCGAAAATAATAATACGAATTCCTTTCAAATAAAGCACATATATTAACAAATAACCACCTAAAGCGATAATGCCAAACTGAAGCCGCGTGGAGGAGGGCCCGGTCCAAAAACCACTCTCATCGCTCTCTCAAGGTCGATGACTTCGGGTGCGCAATGTTCGGCTCAACCATCCGATGGAGCAAGGTAAATCAATGCTCTGGATCGAACGAGCATTTTGGTGGGGCCCGAGGGTTAATCCGCTTACCTCTCCTTGGTGCGAGAGATATCTCGGTCGTTAGATCAAAGAAAAGATCGAACGACAACATTTGAAAGTTGCGCAGGGTTTTGTATATGTGGTTTCACATGGGGAGGGCTCATAGCACCTGAGCTGCCCGATTATTTTTCGTGGTTGGATGCAAAAAGGGTTGGGAAGGTAATTTTGTGAAACAGAGGGTTAAGCTTTAGATTTGCACTTTTCTTTGACATGTGACCAATAGAGTGAAGGAGTTTGTTCATATTGTAAATTTTATTTGATTTAATGATAAGAAGGCACGTCTCTTGCCTTAGTAAAAAGAGATAATGCCAAACTGAAACGATTGTTTACTGCATTCAAATTACCGTACACAGTCAGGGGCAAGCAAGACTGACGAACCTTGCCCTTCCCCGCTTTCGTTTGGAAGTCACTTCTGCCGGGTTAGTTAAATGGATGAATCACTACCCTGAATGGATGAATCAACAAAACAGGGTACATACAACTCTGACCTCTGTACCAAATTAACCGCACGAAAGTTTAATCACAGCGAGTGACAAATTCCATAATATCACCCCGCTAATCCAACATATCGTCCGCCAGCAGTGGGAGCATTCAAGCAAGTGGTTTCCCATCGAAAACGGAAGGGACTAGGCATAGACAGTTTACCTTTTCGGGAAACCCAAAGTGCACTAAAGTAAAGTAAGGGGCCAGAGCTTCCAAGCAACCGACGAACAAATGGTTTACATCCCAACGTGAAGTTCATCGACGAGGTGAGGTCCGGATGCCTCTAGTGAGGGATCACGTGTATAAAAGATGATCAATTTCTGAGATGTTGATTACAGATCCATTGTTTTTTAGTATTTTTGTAAAGTAATGGGATTTAAGTCAATACTAGTGAAGCAAAGTCAGCATATTTTCTTTAATAAAAAGAAGCAAAGTCAACATATTTTCTTTTTTGAAGCTAACACTTTTGAAGAAGCAAATGAATACAAGTAATTCAACAAGAAGCTTAATCGAGAGAACTGCAAAAAGAAGAGAAATTTAGGAGGGTGGAGAGCATTATATGCACTTCAAAACAGATGTAGAGAGGCAAAGTTATGGGTTTGGAAAACAATTAAAGTGCTTTTTGGACTCCTAGTTTGTCCAATGATATTATATGGGTGTGAACTATGCATCCCTATTTCAAAATGGGAACAAATTGAGAAAATCCAAAAATGTTTTATCATAAGCAAGTTCAAAATAGAAAGTTCAGTTCCTTATGAGATAATGTTGAGTGAAACAGGAGCAGTTCCTATCAAAGCAATTGCTATCATGTGTCTTAATATCTAAAAAGAATTGAGCATATGGGAGTAGGTAGATGGCCGAAAGTTATCTTCAATGAAAGCATGAGTGAAAGAAAGAAATCATAGATGAGACAAAACAACAAATGGATGCAAAAATGAAATATTTACCTCAATGCATGTCCCACAAATAGCAAGGAGAAGAATTTTGTTATGGAGAAGTTTCATAAGGATATATGGGAATAGTTGGGTAAAAAGAAAAAGTACTATTAGTTGGGTAGAAAAAAAAAGTACTACGTTCAGGAATTCAATCTCACTTGTGATTTGCAACAAAAAGAGTATATTGGAGCTAGCATTCCATGGAGAGAAAAGATTCTTTAAGAACTAATTCGCATCAACTTCGATGTGAAACTAACGGTGGAAGAAACCTAAAGAAGCATGGGAAGAATGGGTGTGTACTTTTTGCACGAAAGAATGAAAGAATGATATTTTAAGGTCAAAATAGTCTATGAGACATACTAGCTTCTTTTTGCACGAAAGAATGAAAGAATGATATTTTAAGGTCAAAATAGTCTATGAGACATACTAGCCTCCCTGTTTTTTGTCTTTCACAATTCAATCATTTTCTTACTCAAATTGAAGATGAACTGACCCAACCTTCTAATAGTCCCCTCACTGAAAAGACAATGCAAAGGAATTGAGGCTAATATACTGCCATAACTATCTCTGATGTCTCTGAAAGCATCACATATCAAAATGAAATATACTGCCATAACTATCTCTGATGTCTCTGAAAGCATCACATATCAAAATGAAATGCTTTTCCGATTCCACTCCCCTAGAAATGCAAAAAATACACACCGGTTTTTCCCAAGCTTCTTTAGGTCTCTTCCAGGGTCCGGTTTCACACCAAAGTAGATGTGAGTTAGTTCTTAATTGAGCAGTAATCTTTGCACAAAATGTGATGGTTTCAGAGACATGACATTTATGGTAGTATGTTCGCATCAATTTATTGACATTGTCTTTTCAATGAGGGCACTGTTAGAAGGTTCGGTCAGCCCATCATCAATTTGAATAAAAAAAAAATTAAATTGCAAAAAACAAAAAAACAAGAAAACTAATAATCACAAAGAGTATTTTTTAATTTAATGAACATTAAAATATCATTAATTCATTCCTATCGTAATAAAGTGAGATGAGAAAAACTAACAAAATTACATAACTAATTAAGTTGACAGACAAATATTAATTAGATAAACCAATGGATCAGACACTCCCATACCACCGATGGCGTGGTATGTCCATCTACAAGTAAGCTAAAAGTAATAAACAGAATGGGGAGTGGTTTCCAGTAATCGAGCTAGAAGTCTCAGATTCAATTCCCTGTCAAATTCAATTCCCGTCCGCCATGGCCGCTCCTAGAGAGGGATAATACTCTTCTATATTTGCATTAAAAAATGTGTAGACAATGGCAGTGCAACCATGTCTGAGGAAGTCGAAGATTCTGAAATAAAATCAAGAAGATTATGTACAAAAAGAAGGAAAAGAAAATTATAAACGCCATACCAATGCTTTAATTTATTCATGGATTTGAAAATCTTCTACGTTTGAGTCTTTTACATTTTATGGTTTAGCTTTGCGCTCTAGGTTTCTCTTTCGGATTCCAAAATTTAATAAAGGAAATGACTTCTATAGGAATATGACTAATTGTGAAAGTATAACTCTAGCAAACCCTGTTCCCGTCTTACATATAATGTTCGTAAACCCAGTTCCAATTTATGTGAATAAATTTTATTCGAGGATATCCAAAATGCAATTCCTTGGGTTTAGAATCAACCAGAATTTGAAGATTGTAAAAACGCCCAAAATGGAACTCACCGAAATGTTTGTTTGCTCTGAATTTTGAGATTATGTTTCATTATGATTGATTTTGGAGAAAAATCACACACCAACTTAATTCTCAGCCCTCTTTTCATAATTACTTACCAAAGAAGTTAAAATAGCTTCTGTGTTTTTAATTATAAATTTTTAAATCTACAAAACAAACTGATATGATATCAACTGTAACAATACAAGCAAGAAGATATTAAGAAGGAACTGCTGGAACTCCTGGTTACTTTAGGGATATTGCAACAATACAAGCAAGAAGATATTAAGAAGGAACTGCTGGAACTCCTGGTTACCTTAGGGATATTGCAACAATACAAGCAAGAAGATATTAAGAAGGAACTGCTGGTTACCTTAGAGATATTGCTCCATTGTAGTGATTCTCGCTCTACTGTAATGCTCACTCTGCCCGTTGCACAGTCTCTCTACGTCAGCCAAGAATCTGAAAGCAGAAAGAAATAAACAAATAAAGCACCATCAGACCTCAATGAATTACTTACAAATTGTACTTTTGTTGATTGAAAGAAATCAAATTTGAATAAGCACAAGGACGGATGGGGGAGGAGCTACTCTCAGTACTATATTGAGTGTTATTTCTTTATAGTCAAAAGAACAACTTCAAACAGAAAATAAATAAACAGGAAAACACCCCTAACCTAAAAACTCTGCAAATAATTAGGTATGCCAACTGCCGTTGATATTAAGAAATCAAATCAAATGTAAACAAATAGATCGAAATCTCCCTCACCTCATCCACCCAACCAGAAGAGGAATAGGGATTGTCTTGGCCAGTTTGGTTCAGTGATCGAACCCCACAAGTACCTCTGCCTAGGGATCTTTCCCTCTCTGCTCTGCGCTCTTCCTGGTTCTCACTCACAGACGTTGATTTCACACACACTCTACACATAACCACAACAATAACGATGACATACAGCGCAAACAAATAGGCATACCCACGCGCAGAGAAAAAAACGAACACAAAAAAAGAAAAATAGACATACACATCCACACAAAAAGAACGAACATACAGAAAAAACAATTGGAGCGCTCCACACCATCAATCATGGCACGCCAGACTACCAACGCCAGACAGTTTGTTTGTCCAAGGTCCCTTTTAGTCTACGCTTCAGCGCATTCACACACTAACCTAATCCTTATAACTATTTCTTTAGCCATTTAGCAACACATTTAGCTTTTGTATTTTTAACCCCAAATGAATGTAATCGATTACCACAGAGGCACGCCATTAGATATTTGAGGGGAGTACCTTAAAAACATTGCTCATTACTCCATAGTAGTGCGTGCTCATTCCTTCTTTTGCTGTAGTGCTCACTCTGCCGTTTGCACTGTACTCTGTTTTCTCTATATGCTAGCAGTGACACTGGGAGAAAAAAATAAAAATGAATAAACAAAGCAAACACTCCAATAAAAATTTAGAAATAAATTAATAAATTGCTTTAATTTGTTGTTAATATACTGTAATTATGTCATAATAACACCACAAATAAGTACAAACAGGGAGGTGTGGGGAAGGAACTAACACTGTATACTTTGTGGAATGTTATTCCGCCCTTTGCACACTATACTTTGTGGAATGTTATTCCGCCCTTTGCACACAGTGTTAGGAAAGTTCTCTATATAATCAAAGAAAAGCTGGAAACATGAAATCATTAAACAAACTCTCAAGAATTCTGGAAATAATTAAGATTACTCAAACGAAAACCAATGAATTAGATATGAAAATTGCTGCTGATAGAGGAAAATCAAATTTCCTCCACCTCATCCATCGAAGAAGAATGAACCTTCAATTGAACAATTTGCGTTAGCTATCGAACAGCCCAGAAATACTTCTGTTTTAGGAATTTTCCCTCAGAGCTCTTGTTCATGAACTTCCTGTGTTTCATACTCTGACTTTCTAGATCTCGGACGTTTATCTCGCACGGACACCAAACAAAAATACATAATAACAACAATAATAGTTTTTTTTTCCTCCTACGAGCTAAAACAATATTGTGTAATTTTGCTAACTGTTCGGAAAATTTTACGAAAATAGATACTTACAAGACTTGGTCAAATGAATTAATGGTCAATGGATCATTTAAGTAAACAACAAAATCGACTCCAACCAAATCTCCCTTCGCTGCCACCTCTACTTCTTTCATTGTTACCCTTGGGCACTGCCCCTTCCTTTGCCTTTGCTTCTGTTTATGCTGCTTAAACCATTGATGCGTGCTACTGTGTTTCTGATCCTGTTGCTGGAGGTTCTGAATAACAAGTACTGCTTCCACTGCTTAATTTTAATGTTCTGCATTTATTATTAATTATTAATATAAATTAAATTTTAATATATAATTATTTAAATATTATTTAGCATTATGATTTTATTTTTGAAATATTAATAATATGTATTTTATATTGATTATAAGATATTAAATCCTAAGCATATAACTTGTCCTTTTAAGCTGCCACTGAAATTAGTGTGCAGGTCTGAACATACCCGTACGATTCTCCATGAGGTAAAAATACACCAATACACCGTACCAATCCATGTTCAAGGTACACATATACACTTAATTCACAAGTAGCAACAGGAACGGGCGCATTAAAGTTCAAGTACTGCCAACAACAAATTCCAAAATATCACCCGTTAATCGAACATGTCATCCATCAGCGGTGGAAGCATCCGAGCAAGCGGTTTCCCGTCGGAAAAGGCAGGGTCTGGGGCACCGTACACGTCAGCTAAACCAATAAATAGAATGGAGAGTGGTTTTCATGAATCGAGTGTGTTTTTTTTAATGAGCTAGAGGTGTCAAGTTCAATTCCCAGCCACCATGGCTTCTCCAGTGAAAAAAATAATATATCCTAAGTTTGCATAAAAAAAACCTGAGGGATAATACTGTTCTAGGTTCGCATAAAAAATGTGAAGACAATGGCAGTGCGGACATGTCACATCCCTATATCAAAATCCTCCAAGAAATTCCCCTTTCTAACAACCCCGAAGATATTAAATTCTTTCCACATTAATGCTGATTTTCTCAAAAACAACCCTATGAGTGCACTTTTCCATGTTGGGGGGATGTTTTCAATCTGATAACGCCTTATGGTTTAAGGAGCATTTTGGGATTAATTCCGAACATTTTTTATCCCGTTTTCAAGAGAAAGGACCACTTCTAGCTTCATAGTTATAGGATCATTATAGTCAAACATGATCTCTATATTTTTAAGGATGCCACGCGCTTGGATTTTATCCTACGACTATGGTTTTCCCTAGCCTCTCTCGAGATCTTAGTTCCTCAAGGTCGATATGCCTAGGCATTGTCAAACTCCCATGTTCCTTTCTTGTGCTGAATCTATTTGAAGGGTGTTAATGGGGATGTGCTCCCGCTATTGTCGAATTCCTTAGCTAACCATTTTTTAAAATTAGAATTTCACTCGAGGTGTTCAAGTTAAAGTTCGTTAAGAGGGGATTTTATGATTTACAATTTCTGAAATAAAAATAAAAAGGAGTTGTCTATAATGGGATTTTTTGGAGATTCTGGTGACGGAATCCCGCGGAAGGAATGAGGTTAAATCTTGATTTTTAGCAGTTAAAATGGTTTTTTAACTGCATATTTGGATTCAGTGCCCTGAAAAACCCCTGGGAGCCATTGATTGTGCAGAAACTAGCTATCAAACTTGGGATTCCAATGAATTGCTGCCGGATTTTGACCAGAAAAATCCGTCGGAAAAGCTTTCAAAAAGTCTCGTTATAGACTACTGCAAATAAAAATGGGAAAAGCCCTATGATCATAAATATAAATATCCCGTGACTTGAAAAAATATTTAAAGTTAAACAAAATAAAATAAATTATTTACAAATAAGTTAGGTAAAATAATTGGAAGACATTTTATAGCCTCATATTTTATCTCAAAATCAAGAATACATTTCTTTATTTTTTAATATATTTTGATTGGAAATAATATATTTTGATTGGAAAGTTTAGGAGCATTTGGCCTATTCCAAGAGTTGTGGAAACATAGGTAGGATAGAAGTGGATTTCTGAGATTTAAGGAAACAAGTTATCATTTACATCTAAATGAGATTATTTTGTACCTTCTTTTTTTTTAAGTAAAGTGGAACATGACTTATCCATTCACCATGGACTTCAATCCATGAGCTTTATGGGAATGCATTTCTCTCTTTGACATTTTCCTTCAATGTAGAAGAGGATATTATTGGAGCTAGATTTTCCTTCATCACCCTTTTATTTGTTTGGAATGAAATGTCTTCTGGAGAGATTAGGAACAAGATGGGTCAATTCATTGATGGGAAAAATTAATAGAAAACTTATTTTCCTCTTTATGCATATATGTGGATATTGATTTGGAAACGAGTTTGTCAAAGTTATTGCATATCAATATAGATAGATGGAGCTATTAAAAAAATATAGGTTATGAGAAAATTCCTTTTAAGTACAACACTTATCATTTTATGGTTAGTAGACTACTTCAAAACACAACCCCCCACTCCCACTGGTTCCTTAAAGAAAATATACAATAAAGAGTTTGAATTCAAGACGGTTACTAGTAGGCAAAGAAGTTCTCACTCAAAGGAAATGACTTTTAGGAGGAATATGACTGTGTGAAAGTATAACTCTCGCAAACCCTTCTCCCGTCTGACGTATAATGTTCGTAAACCTATTTCCAATTTACGTGAATAAGTTTTACTTGCAATTTCTGGGTTTAGACTACAGAATTTGAAGATTGTAAAACGCAAAAAATAAAAATAAAAAAAAATCTACAGAATTTGAAGATTGTAAAACGCTACAAACAAGAAAAAATAAAAATAAATAAATAATTAGTATAGCTTCTGTATTTTTAATTATAAACCTTATAAATCTACGAAACAAATTTATATCATAAATGTTACAGTTTATGAACTGTAACAATACAAGCAAGAAGATATTCAGAACGGACTGCAGGTTACCTTAGGGATATTGCTCCATAAAAGTGATGCTCACTCTGCCTGTTGCAGAGTCTCTATATTTCATATTTGTTAGCAAATAATCTGAAAGAAGAAAGAAATAAACAAATAAAGCACCATCAGACATCACTGAATTACTTACAGATTGCAATCGCTGTTAATTGAAAGAAATCGAATCTGAATAAGCACAGGGACGTACTGGGAAGGAGCTACTCTCAGTAGCCTATTAAGAGTTAGTTCTTTACGGTCAAAGAACAACTTCAAACAAAAAATAAATAAACAAGAAAACACCCTTAACCTCTGCAAATAATTAGGTATCGCAACGGTGGTTGATAATAACCCAAATAGACCCAAATCTCCAACCTCATCCATCCAACGACATGTTCAGTTCAGTTCAGCGATCGAAGAGGAATGTAGATTGTCTTGGCCTGTTCAGTTCAGCGATCAAACGACCCAACAATAACTCTGCCCAGAAATACTTCTGCTTTAGGAATTTCCCCTCTGCTCTTGTTCAGGAACTTCCTCTGTTTCCTGCCCCGGCATTCTAGCGGTCAGAAGTTTATCTCACACTGACAGCAGACAAATAATAATTAATAATAGCTTTGGCCTCTATCAGCTAAAGCAATAAAACAATATTGTGAAAATTTGGGGAAAAATTATGAAAAAATAGATACTTAAGCGAATGCCGCATGGCCAAATGAATCGAATGCCACATGGCCAAATGAATCGAAGGTGGATGGATCAATTAAATAAGCGACAAAATCGACTCCTGGGAAATCTCACTTTGCATCTCTGCATCTCTGTAACTGTTGCCCCTGCCCCTGCCTCTGGTTCTGGCTATGCTGCTTAAACCACTGATGTGTGCTCTGGTGTTTCTAGACTTGTTGCTGAAGGTTCTGAATCAAAGAGTAATGCTGCTTCTATGCTGCAAGTATTCTTTATATTTTTTAACATATTTTACAATATATAAAATTATTTAAT
>APFE031748746.1:0-12068 GCA_000404065.3 Pinus taeda
GGGAGGGGGAAAGAACGAGAAAGACTAAGACGATAGGGCAGGGATCCAATAGCTACTAATCTTCCAGCCATCATCTCTATTGAGATTGTTAGGCCTTCTTTCAACCTCAATAGCTTCCCTGAATTTACGATGACGGAATTGAGCAACTTTGGCAACAACCTTGGCCTCCTCTATAGAAACCTGATGCTTGGTCTTTTCTACATGCTCTGCTAACGCTGAAGACTTGGTTCTCTCATGTCTTAGGTCAGCTACATGTTCGTTGATCCTCTGATGGATGGAGCGCCCTGTTTCCCTGATATAGGGGGTTCCACAAGAACAAGGGATCAAGTAGACACCCTTCATGTCTTTAGGGTCAACTGGATCTTTCACCGATCGGAGGGATTTACGAATGGTGTTGAGGGGCCTAAAGGTTGATGGAATATCATGCCTCTTAAAGATCCGAGCAATTTTGTCTATGGTTCCTTGAACATAGGGAAGATGGACACCTAGTCGGCGCTCCTTCGGTTCTTTTTTAATTAACGCATTTTTAGAGGCTTTAAGGAAAGCCTTCTGACCTAGGCGCCTACTATAGCCATTCTCCACAAAGACATTAAGGAGATGGGATCTCTCCTTATCAAAACTCTTATTATCAGAAATCCTCAGGGCACGGGGATTTCTGATAATAAGAGCTTTGATAAGGAGAGATCCCATCTCCTTAATGTCTTTGTGGAGAATGGCTACAGTAGGCGCCTAGGTCAGAAGGCTTTCCTTAAAGCCTCTAAAAATGCGTTAATTAAAAAAGAACCGAAGGAGCGCCGACTAGGTGTCCATCTTCCCTATGTTCAAGGAACTACAGACAAAATTGCTCGGATCCTTAAGAGGTATGATATTCCCTCAACCTTTAGGCCCCTCAACACCATTCGTAAATCCCTCCGATCGGTGAAAGATCTAGTTGACCCTAAAGACATGAAGGGTGTCTACTTGATCCCTTGTTCTTGTGGAACCCCCTATATCGGAAACAGGGCGCTCCATCCATCAGACGATCAGCGAACATGCAGCTGACCTAAGACATGGGAGAACCAAGTCTTCAGCGTTAGCAGAGCATGTAGAAAAGACCAAGCATCAGGTTTGTATAAAGGAGGGCAAGGTTGTTGCCAAAGTTGCTCAATTCCCTCATCGTAAATTCAGGGAAGCTATTGAGGCTGAAAGAAGGCCTAACAATCTCAATAGAGATGACGGCTGAAAGATTAGTAGTTGTTGGATCCCTGCCCTGTCGTCTTAGTCTTTCTCGTTCTTTCCCCGGCCTCCCCCCCTCACCCTTGTTATCCTTTTCTAACTTTCTTTGTTCCCCCTAGAGCCTTCCTTCCTCCTAGGGTTTATCCGTCTTGCTCTGTGGTTTTTAATGGTCTTTTTCCTGTCCCTCTCCTTTTTATTTTTTGTGTCGTTCTTTCTATTTTTTTTTTCCCGGTATATTTATTTATTTATTATTTTATCTAATTATTAATATTTAATTTTACTTTTATTTTTATTTATTTTATTTTTTCAACTAACTTTACTTTACTACCTATGTTCTTTATTTTTTTATATAGTATGTACTTTTATTTATTTTATTTTATCCCATTTTATTTTTATCCTATTAATTTATTAATTTTATTGATTTCCAGCTAACCTTTACCTTTACTAACTACGTTCTTAATTATATTTAATTTAGTTTTATTTTTATACTTTATTAATTGTTTTATTTTTTCTTATTTTTATTATATTTTATTTATTTATTTATTTATTTATTTTTATTTTTTGACTTATTTTCTAGTTCAATTCTACTAACTATATCCTAAAAATACCCTATGTATATTGTTATTATAATATTTCTAATAACTTATTTTAATTATTAAACCTTTTAACTAACTATTAACAAAAGCACCTATTAAATTATTTTATTTATATAAATGTTTTTATATATGTTAAAGGAATGGTCACCGAATATAACTATATTATAAAAATGACTTTTTGACTCTGGTCCCAAAGTCAAAATTAGTCGTTGTTCAAGATAGCCGTTGGGGGCTCTGCTCAGACTATTTAACATGCAAAGCTGGATCTGTCTGTTTCTTCAACTTGTCCTGACGATGAACCACACTGGTTGGTTCGAAATGCGTCGACAAAGGTCTTTCTTCATGTGATTTACGCTGAAGTTCTTCTTACAACTATTATGGATCACAGAAGCCTCAATTCAATAAGCTTATGATTATTTCTCAATCCCTTGAACCTATTTCGTCTTCCCTTCTTATGGACTTATAGCTCCTCTTGTCATTTTGTAGCCAACATTGAATTTTTATATTATTTTTTATAATAATATTTACATTTCTTGAGTGTACCATGGTAGGTCTACTTCATGATACACACAATACATATTTATTGAAATATATGATTAGACATTCACTCGTTTGGCCTTGGAATTTAGCTTTGCACTAGAAATTCATACAATATATTTACATATTTTATACACGGGGTCATTTCTTCCCATCATTACAATACTTATATGCACTTGGAATATAATTCAATCTAATACAATCTAGTCGTTGAATTTGGGGTTATTACAAATCTCACAAAGTTTTCTTTTGATATGTGTGTGTATCTAAATGAAAACCTCACGAGGAAACTCAAGGGATGCTTCACCATATTCATGGATTCCATCCTTGATAAACCTATTGTAACAGCCCTAGTAAAAAATCCATGTAATAAAGTTAATAAAGGCAAAATAATAACTATGGTCATGAGACATGTATTCCAAGTTGAATGTTGGGAAAAAAAACGTGGAAAAAACATAACGATGGAGATAACTTATGATTAATTAATGGCTATGGAAATTGGCAAAGGCAATGACAAAGGATTTGGAAAGGCAAAGTGGCATTAATTGGCATTTTATTTATGAAAATAATGGAAAATAGGAGAAAAGAAAGGTGAAAGGTCATAGGTTGCGTGTGAGGAGGAAAATGAAGGAAGAATAATAGAAAATTGAAGAAAATAGAGGCCTCATCAATAAAAAGGCTTTTGAGGATTAGTTGGTACCTTTTTTGTCAGTTTCAGCTTGGAGATCTTTGTTCTACTCTCTCTCTCTCTCTCTCTCATACTCTTGGACACTTAGAGTTTCTTGGAGCACTCTTGGGGGAGTGTGGCATAGTTGGGTTTTGGAGAAAGAAGGCAAAGGAAGAGTAGGAAAGCACAAGAGGACATCGAGATCAACAACTACAACAGGTTTTGCTTGCGGGTACCAAGTTACATGTATGATTTCATTGCTAGTTTTGGCATGCATGGAATATGCATGTGGTTTCTAGGTTATGATCTGTCATTGGCATGGAGGATTGCTTGGATTGATGATGAATTTTCCTAGACTTTCCATTTCCTATATAGCCATGGTGTTGTGGGTGTCTTTCCTTCCGTTTTCTAGTTGGTTCTCATGTTCCTTATGGTTGTGGGTTGAGTTACTAGTTGTTGGAAGCCTTGGTTGGATAAATGCTCTAAAAGCCCTATAACGACTTGGGTTGAGTTACTAGTCCTGAAAGCCTTGGTTGGACAAACACTCTAGAAGCCCTTGGTGGGTTGAGTTACTAGTCTTGGAAGCCCTGCTTGGAAAAACGCTATGGAAGCCCAACAACAATTATGGGTTGAGTTACTAGCCCTGGAAGCCTTGGTTGGATCAAACACTCTAGAGCCATGGAAATCTTAGGTAGGGACCAATATGGTCATGGTTAGTGATTTCCTACCATGAGGTGGAATCATTGGTGAAGGATTGAGGTGGTTTGGCCTCTAGAAGCCATGGTTTGGTTTTGCTTGAGTTGTTTTATGAGATCCCACATTCATGCTTGGAATACAACATGGGGGTGATTGGCTGAAAGAAATATTTGATTCAGCCAATCTATGGTCGAGTGGTATGTGGAAGTCCCAAACCTGGTTTCATTTTTCATATGTTAATAAGATCTTCTTTCCTCTTGTATTTGATGGGTAAGTATACTTGTTTATATGTGGTTTTTATGGATGTTATATCCTTGTTATTTCTATTGGATATATGTTGGTTATGAGCATGTTTTATGATAGACCTGATGTATGGCTCCCATCATGTTTTGATTTGAAAATGAATAAACAATGAATATATGACCTAATATATGATAATGCAACTATTGTGATGATGCATCAGTGCTTCCTTACGATTCTCAAATAAGTATGAAACCCCTATACTCAGATATGTTGTTATGACCTGTAGAATGCATATTTGTGACATGTTTGACAAAATGCTTGTCATGGAAAGTAGGGGACCAGTAAAGTAATTGATCAAGTGTTCAAATTAGTACCTTTTTTCTGATGTTAATTATCATTTCTAAAAGTTTCATGAAGTTCTGGGCAGTGGCCTGAGTCCTGGCCTTAAAAAAGTGGCACTAAATCTGGGATCGCTAACTCAAAACGAGTTGAAAAAATCCATAGTCATTGGCATGCCCTTATTGTGGGAGCAACTCGAGGGTCCCAGTCGCATGCATGCCCATGTCATGAGAGCCATTGAGGCTCTAGGGCAGTGAAATGTCAAGTTGTCTCAGGGGTTGGTCACCCGGAAGGGTTGGTTGGCTCCTGAAGGTTTTGTAGCATGTGTGGAAGGTCATAATGGTTTTTTCTTATGGGTTCCACTTCCTTAACTATACATGGGAATTTTAATCACATCATAGTAGCCTCTCATCACGTGTTTACACTGACAGATCAGTTAAATTGGGTAAATGTGGGAGGAGGGTGTTACAGAGTGGTATCAAAGCATGGTTCAACCCTAGGACTGGATGGGCGGTGTGTTGGTCATGCATTCATGTCGATTGCATATATGTGTTCTCTATTCTTATTATCTATATGTAACACCCTCCTCCCACATTTACCCAAGTTAATCGATCCACCAGGGTAAACCTACGACAAGAGGCTACTACAATCTGATTCAACTCCCCATGTACAGTTAAGGAAGTGGAACCAACACAACACAACCAATATGACCTTGTGCACATGTCACAGAACCTACAAGAGCCAACCCACCCTTCCAGGTGATCAACCCTTGAGACAACTTGAAACTTCACTACTTTAGAGCCTCAGTTGCTCCCATGACATGGGCATGCAAGCGACTGGGGTCTTTTTCAACTAGTTATGAGCTTGCGACCCTGGATTATATGCCACCTTTTTAGGTCCAGGGCTCAGGCCACTGCCCAAAAATCCATGAAACCTTTAGGAATGAAAAGTAACATCGAGACAATGATACAAGTGCAAATACTTGAACAAATACTTAACTGGACCCCTACTAGCCATGACAGGAATTTCGTCAAACATGTCACAAATATGCAATCTACAGGTCATAACAACAAATCTTAGCATAGGGGTCTCATACTTATCCGAGAATTGCTAAGAAGCATTGATGCCTTATCACATTAGTTGCATTATCATCTATTAGGTCATATATTCATGGTTCATTCATTTACAACTCAAAACATGATGAGAGCCATACATCATCATTGTCTTAAAACATACTCATAACCAACATATAAACAACAGAAATAATAAGGATATATCAGCCATGAATGCCACAAATGAACCAATACATTTTCTCATAAAATACCAAGGAAATGAACTCTTATTAATGAATGTAAAATTCAACCAAGTATGGGACTTCCACAAACCACCCGACCATAGATTGATTGAACCAAATCTTCTTTCAGCCAATCACACCCATGCCATATTCCAAGCATGAATGTGGGACTCATACCCAAAACTCAACCAAGGCTTCCTAAAGCTATACCACCTCACCCTCGTCAATAGAACCAAGCTTTACCACAATCCTCACTGGATCGCTAGGCCGAAACAATAAACATACAATACCAGGCTTTACCGTAATCCTCACCAGATCACTAGGTCACAAACAAACATGGATTCCAATGGATTTCTCCACCTACACCGTGACGAATTTGCTTGTCTCCTAATCTCTAGGCTTTACCGCAATCCACAGTTTGATTCAGGGATCACTAGGCCATAACCACCAGTCTTTGGGGTTTACTGCAATCCACACTTGATCACTTGGCCCTAACTGAGACTCCACTCTCTAGGATTTACCATATATCCCATCTTGGGATTCCTAGGCCTGATGGAGAGCACCCACCTCTAGGCTTTACTGTATATCTCTCCATTCACCGGTCGAGGATTCCTAGGCCCACAAAGAAAACACAAAATTCGGCTTTACCACAACCCGTAGTCTGGTTTAGAGGTTATTAGGCCATGTTCTCTTTCTTTCAGAGATCCACGTCACTCAGTTTTGAATCCATCTAGCAATCCAGCTCAACCAAAACATGAGAACCCATCACACCGTGGCTATCTGAAAATGGCAAGGCAAGGCTGAAGAACATTGTCACACTTGGAAAAACCCATGCCCATGATAACAAGATAATCAAGGACACACATGCATAACCATGCATGCCAAAACTAGTAAGGAATTCATACATGCAAATCGATGCCTGCAAATAATCCCGATATAGCTGCTTGATCCTACTTTTCCTTGCTTGATCCTTGCAATGTAATAGATACAAGCAAATAACTATGGCATCAAGAGCGTAAATGAAGAAAACATGAAACTATACAGTAACTACAGAACCTTCGTGTACAGGGGCCCTCTGCAACCTTGGCCAATCAAAAATCAATCACGGATTTGAACTTAAAAGCAGTGTCTTCTCATATATTGAAATACAGTCATAACATAAGGACTAAGTCACGAAACGATGGCTCGTAAAAATAGTCAATATTACATATCAAAAGCTAGCCTATACACATACGAGGATGCTTTATTTATAACAGGAAATAACATAACTAATTCCTAAGATCTGCGTTGGTAGACAGACACGTAAATGACCATATTCGGAAATCTAGCAGTATGGTAGCCGTGAGAAATAAATCCAAGGAGGGTGGCTGTTAGATTCGGTTCACAGGCAGTCCCCAGGTGTTAGCACACCTCCTGAGATTTAGGATTTTGCCGCGCAATCCTCCTCGTGATGAAAAACAAAGTCCTGCCACCGCAAAACTCTTAGTGTTGACCACCGTTTGACTGGATTTGACCACGGTCCTCTGTGAGTGATTCGGCTGAACCAAGGGGACACGCTCCATGTCCACATTTGCAGCTTGCCCATGTGGCCGAATTCTCCAGTAGACACCTGTAACATAGACTTCAACAAAAAGGTTGCGGAAACTGGTTCTGGCTGCGGAAAGTGACAAGATTCCGCAGCTGACTGAGCAAAAATCTAAATCAAACCGCAGTCACAAGACATAGTTAGGAAACCATTTATATGCTCTTTTTAAACTAATATGAAATGATTTGATAGCTTGGAGGTTCAGGTAACTGGAGAAAAAGGCTAAAAAGGTATATAGGGAAGATGTAAGTTTGGGACTCAACATACCCCCACTATGAAGGTGTTGCATGTCCTCATGCAACCAAAATTTTAGTCATCTCTCTTTAGTCTATGTATTCTGAAGCCTCTGCTAGTACATCCAGTCCTCTTCTCTTTTTTTTTTGTGCTACCACCATCTTGGGTTTCCTTATCAAACATCTGAACTTGAGATTGATTAATTCCCTGCTCAACTTTCTGCACTTCTTCTTTAATTTCTTGTTCTTTTTCTGCCATAGTCCCATATGTAACATAGTATTATCATGAATGATTTTGTCCACTTTGCTTTGCTCCTTTAATGCCTCATTTTCTTGTTTAATGTGCCTGTTTAAAACCTCCAATTCAAACACTTCTTGTTTCAAGGATTGAACTTGTGCATCTTGTGTTATGTGAGGCAAAGTGGATGATGTGCTCGGGCCTGCAATTGTCTTCTCTAAGGATTCGAGGTAATCATATACCTCTTGCCGTTTTGGATCTATTTCGAGTGTTTTCCTTGGGCTGGCTTCAAAGTCTTGTTGAGGAGGAGGATTGTCTTCTAATTCTAGCCGAGAAGGGCTTACATCAACATCTGGAGGGCTGGCTCCAATATTTGGCAGAGGATGAGGTGGACTATGGCCAACTGGAGGTTTCTCGAGTGTTTCCCCACCCAAGTCAATGAAGTGGGTTCCTTTTAATTATGTTTTCCTCCACTTTCCTCTGAGTCTGTTGCTTCTTCTTAAGTACTGTGGGCTAGTAATTTCGTCTTCCATGTTTTGTTTTCCTTTTTCTTTCTTCTTAGCTGTGGCAGCTTACTTTCGAAGATGCACTAGTCTCTCAAATAACACTTGATAGTCTTCCTCTACATATGGCTCTGGTGATTGGTAAACATCTTCTAAGTTCCTTTTTCCCTTTAATTTTCTCTGTTTTCTGTCCTTAGTTCTTTCCTCCTTCTCTCTTTGACCAAATTCTTTAGTTTTACCAATAGGAGAGTCTTGGATTATGGCACTTTTTCCTTTTCTCCTACTCCTTCTTGGTGCCTTTGATGTACTGCTTTCAGGTGTCTCAACTGGCTCTTGAAAGTAGTTTCTTACTAGAAACCGTTCCCAAGTATCTTTCTTTTTCTTCAATTGATCTTCAACTAGAATCCTCACGAGTCCATGATGATATAAATGAGGTTCTATGTCCCCTATGTTCTTTTAGACTGTGGTGCTCATCTTTTTCAAACTCAACAATAAGAAATAGGGAAGATTAAGAGTTTGGTTCTCTAAGAAGTTCATCAATAGCCTAGTATAATACATGTACATTGCCCCAAATCGGCCTTCACAAGTCATAAACTTTTGAATGATTAACAGTAAGCTGGCCCATTCTTCTTTTAATGCATGAACAGGAATCCCTCTTGTGAATATAGTAATGTCCATACCTGGGTTACGTAATATAATTCTCCACGCCTACTCGTCCAAACTTTTGTTTTTAAACCAACACTCACCTTCCTGGGGCAAGTCTGTAGCAGCTGCAATTGAAGCTTCAGTGACCGTGAACTTCAGGTCTCCAATCTCCACCACCTGGTCATTGAAAGACCTTACAAAGGCTTTCCTTACTTCCTTATTGTGGCCCTTAAATTTCTGAATGAAGCAGAGCCATTTAGCCTTCTTCAGCAATTCTTTTATCTGAGGATATCCTTCTAAGAACTTAGGCCCTTCCAGCTCTGCCCTCAATAACCATCCCATCTTTTCCTTTGTTTTAAAATTCAACTGGAATTCAATTGCGTGTGAGGGTTTAACAGAGGTAGAACAACTATGTTGCAAGGTTTATGGAAGAACAATGGCTGAAAATGGAAGATGGATACGGGTAATGGGAGTGTTCCGGAATTGTAAGCGGAAACAGAGGATGAGCAGCCGAGGTGAGTTCACAAACTGGAATGGAGATGTATGCGAATGAGGTGTGGCTTTAACAAAATGGTAGGGTAGTGAAGTGGAGTCAGAATTTTTGAACTGAACGGCTGCGTGAGAGACGTTACACGTTGATGAAATGGCTGCGCTAAGTACGGTGGAGAGGAGCCGTAATTAAATAGGTCACATCTCATGAGTACAAGTGGAGTGTGAAAGTGCAGTCATCTACGAGTTAAACCCGAAAAATAATCATGAGACCGTTTAGGGAGTAAATGCATGGTTTATGGAGTAAGGTCGTGGAATGGTAATGGAGCTATTGTAGTAATCATTGCACATAGTGAGCTTTAAGGTTTAATAACTATGCAAAATTGTGCCTTTAATTGCTATTTGAAAGAAATTTTTGCCCATACCTTGGAATCCTTGTCTTTTGTTGTCCATTAGCCCTTAATTAATTGCTCCTTATTGATGTCTGTAGATGCTCCATGTACATGTCTTCATAGCATATGCTTAGCCATACCTGCATTTTCATTATTATTGCACTAACATCTTGACTGTAAATTTTGAAAAACAGAGTGGTGGCTGCGGAAACTGGCACGACAACCACTTGGCTGAATAGAGATAGTTAGACAATAACTATCTGAATGGAAATGGTCATGAAAAAGACTTTTATTGATGAAATGGAATGAAATGGATGAGATGGAGTGAGATGAAGTGAGTGGAGTGAAATGAAAATAAAATGGAGTGGGATGGAAATGAAGTGAAGTGGAAATGGGAAAGAAAGAGAGATTTTTTTTTTGGACAATATAGAGTGTCAGCTGTCCCTGATTTTCACTCTACATTTTCTGTATAAGACTGCCAATCAGTGATTGGTTTTCAGGCTTATACCAATTTTTTTTTTTTTTTTTTTTAATAGAAAAGAACAAACGCTAGGCTGGTGGGGAAGAAGGATTCTTCTTCACCAGCCTTATTACAGAATTCTCTTGAAACATATTGACAAATTCCTCTTTTGAGAGTGGCTTATGATAAATCTTTAATCTGTGGCCATTCACAATAAGAGGAGTTTGAAATTCATCAATGGTCCTGATTCTTACTGCTCCATTGCTAAAGACTTTGTCGATCTCATATGGCCCAAGCCAATGAGTCTAAAATTTACCTTTGAAGTCTTTAAACTTGGAATCAAATAGTAATGCCCAATCTCCCTCTTGAAACTTTTTCTCTTTGATATATCTGTCATGCCAGTTAGCTCTTTGATGTTGAACTAGATCAGTTCTTAGGATTGCTTCTTGTATGATCTCATCTAGTTCATTCAACTGCTCCATTCTGTGCTTTTGGGCTTCTGATAGGTCCATCTCCAACTGAACTGCCATCTTGAAAGTTTTGACTTGGAACTCAATGGGGAGCAGGACTTCTTTCCCATAAACAAGTTCATAGGGAGAATGTCCTGTTGTGTTCCTCCATGTAGTTCTGTAGGCCCATAAGGCTTCAAGAAGCCTTTCAGCCCAATCTCTTCTGTGTAGATGAACAGTCTTGGTGATGATACTTTCAATGACTTTGTTTGTAGATTCCACTTGGCCATTTTCTTGCGGATGGTAAGGAGTAGATTTTTTGTGCTTGATTTTGTATTCTTCCATCAGCTTCTCCATCATGTGGATGTAAATTGACTTCCCTGATCTGTCACAATTTCTCTTGGGACACCAAAGCGAGTAAAAATATCCTCATAAAGAAAACTAACAACTAAATTTTCGGTAGCAGAAAGTAACACTTTGGCTTCTACCCATTTAGTGACATAATCAGTGCATACCAATATATACTTCTTTTGCTTAGATGGTGGATTAATGGGTCCAATGAAATCTAAAGCCCATTTTTCTAAGGGTTCAATGAGTACCTGTGGTTGTAATGGCATTTCATTTGAAAGAGTCGGTTTCCCTACTCTTTGGCAATTGTCACACCTTTTGACATATTCTTTTGTATCCTTGAAGAGGGAAGGCCAATAATATCCTAAAGAAAGGATTTTATAGGCCGTCAATTTGTCAGCAAAGTGTCCACCGCATGGCTCATCATGACATGCCTTGAGGATGTCAGGCATTTCATCTTCCCGAACACATCTTCTGATCACACAATCTGGCCCTGTTTTAAACAATTCGTTAGAAATCCATGAATATTTTGAACTCTCCTGAATAATTTTTCTTTTCACTAGGAAATAGATGTGGAGGTAGTTTCCCTGTAACCAAATAGTAAGCAATATCTGCATACCAAGGAGTCTTAGTGGTTACTGCAAATAAATATTCATCTAGAAACTTATCCTCTATCGGAGAATCTTCTTTAGTATTTTGGATCCTAGACAAGAAATCAGCTACTGTATTTTGTTTTCCAGGTCTATCCAACACAGTAATATTAAATTCCTGTAAAAGTAAGAGCCATCTTGTAACTCTGCCATTAGTAATAGGTTTGTTCATTAGATATCTAATCGCAGAATGATCAGTATGGACAAAAGTTTCATAGCATTTTATATAATGTCTAAACTTATTGATTGCATGAACAACAGCTAAGAACTCTTTTTCAGTCACAGTATAGTTCAACTCAGTGGGAGTCAAATTTTTACTGGTATAGTAAATAGCATAAGGAACTAAATCCTTTTGACCCAACACAGCTCCTAGAGTTGTGTCTGAAGCATCTGTAGAAATATGGAAAGGAAGTTTCCAATTTGGCCCTCTCAAAATGGGTGCTTCAGATATTCTTGTTTTCAAAGTTTCAAATGTTGATTGACAATCAG
>APFE031748765.1:0-21632 GCA_000404065.3 Pinus taeda
GCAAGTGAACATTACTCTCTGAATAATAAAATCATTGCCATTCTGTGTTCTGGGTATCTTTTCTTCGCATATTCTGTATTTGGGTATCATTTGCAGGTTAAGAGCATAACAAAGAGATAAATCATTATCGCTTGAAGCTCATGAGTAGAACTAGTTATAAATGGTACTTTTATCTCTTAACTATTTCTGCCTTTGTGTTAAAGTGATATTCATGTTCAGTTGTTTATATATTGATGCGTGAATGCGTAAGTTATCATTTGACACTTCTGTACAGTGATAGCTATTTTTTTATGCTTAATATATGAGTAGCTTATTATGCGATATGTTTTTCACAACTGTTTCGTCTAACTTTTTATACGAAGTGGTTTATCTTTATTGAATTCTTTTCTCATAACAGTTGAATGATCTTTATTACCAATTGTTATTTGAAATCATTTTAGATCGCATAACGAAAATTTTACATTCCGGGTTAGTTTAGAATTAGATATTTCTGTTTATTAGAATACAATTGCATGTTATTAGATTAGAATTAGAATAAAAGAATTTCAATTAGGGACTTTTAGAAATGAAATATCAATTCTCAACACACGCACACATATATTGGGAAACTGGTCCCATATCCCCAGTCGGACCCACTATACCAAACGGAAAAGGAGCTACTAACCAAGGTCTAGACCGGGTGGGTATCACCCTTGTTGTAGACTCGATGCGCTAGAAGGAGGGCCCCGAACTGTGAATGGAAAGTAAGTCTAAATCTAAATACCATTCTAAGAGTAAATCGCCCTCACCATCTCCCCCGACTTCTCCATTTCACTTAGAATCTTTAAATCTAGAGCCAGAAGTCGAAAGAACAACAGGCGTTGCCACAAACCTTGACATTTCAGAGGAATCTACTGTTGAACCTCCTGAAGTTGAATCTTTGATCCATAAACTTCAGCGATTTTCTATATCACCTCAAAGATCTGATAAATCTCAAGGCAGTGTGACTTCGCAATATAATCCTGCTCATCCTCTTACCAGATTAAAGAGTGAAAAGTTTGGTGTTCAGCCAATCGAGTTACCTCTACCTACAAGGAAGAGAGCAAGGAAATCACCTAAAGGGTCTGATAGCGAGACTCTTTCATCATCATTATCCATCTCAACCTCTCCACCGCGAAGTCAACCATCCACCCCTCCACTTCAGATCATTGTCCATTAGTCCACTGGTACTTCCACATCTCCTTCTCAATCATATGGAGTTGTAATATCCCCATCTTCCCAACTGTAGGGATCATCTTCTGCACTTTCCTCTGTTGGTAGTTCAGCGATGGCCCAATCTCCATGGAATAACCCAGTGGCACTCTTAATGTCTGTGCCCTTGAGTCAGATACCGGCCCATCCTGAAAAATGGCTACCTAAGTTTAATCCTGAAGTAGGCATGCTAGTGGAAGAACATATAAATAACTTTATGTTATCCATAAATCTCAATGGAGTTACCAACGAAGACGCTGTTGTCTGAATTTTTCCTTATACTCTGTAAGGAGCTACTAGATCATGGTATTTCTCATTACCGTCTGGATCTATCACTAGTTGGTATATCTTCCAAGAACAATTCTTGACTAAGTTCGGTGATGACAGGTCTGCGGCAACACTGATCAACGACGTGTCTAACCTTAGGGCCGAGTCAAAAGAACCTATCAAAGATTTTAATTCACGTTTCAACAAACTGTTAAATAAAATTCCTACTGCTTCCAAGCCTAGTGACGAAGTGCGAAGTGAATGATACATCTCTTCTTTACCATAAAACATAGCAATCTTCGTTGATAGGGCTAACAAAACAACTTTAGCTGACAATATGAAGGAAGCAATAGCTGTAGAGAAACGTATCATAGCTCTAGAAAAGAAAAACGTGATAGATGAACGAAAATCCAAGAAGGTTACTTTTAAGGAAGACCCCAAGAAAAAACAATCAAAAGATCTGTTCGATTTAGAAGGATTGCAAAAAGTTTTGAAAACCATGTCTAATGAAATGGTTGAAATTAAGAAACAAGTGGCAGAAACTTCTTCTAAAAAGCCGTATAAGCCCTATAGAAGAAACCCTTCGACTGATTCAAAGCCGCCAAATGCTATCACAAGTGTTGAATTAGAAGAATAACAAGAGGAGATAGCTACTGAAGAACCTACCGATGAAGAAGAAGTTGTAGAGGTACAAGGTATGTGGGATTTCATCCTCCAAGATGAAGAGGATCAAGAGGCATTCCCGGTTAGTACTCGAAGTAGAAATCAGCTTGATCCTCCTCAACCTACTCCTAAGCCAAAGAGCACAAGCTCAATGACTAAGGATAAAGTCGTAGCCAAGAAAACGACACCTAAAGCGACTCAAACCAGCCCAGCCTAAACAGATTCATCAACTCCATCAAAAACGTTGATTGTTTCGGATGAAATGGAGTATAATATCATAGAAGACATGAAAAAGACTAGGGCTAACATCACTTTTTACGAATTGAGCAAGTTAAAACACCAGCAAAAGGTAATTTTGAAAGAATTACATGCTGTACCAGTTGCACCCTTGCCTGCCGTTGTAATATCTCAAGGTTCCCATGAAATAGGAAGACCTCCGACTAATGTGATTAATCAAGTTGATCAAAACAACATCGCTTTAATTGGAGGAAGGTCGAGATCTCATACTCCCCCATTTCTTCTTACTTATGAAGTTTTCAATAAAAATTTGCATAATTGTTTAGTGGATTCTGGAGCTTCATCTAATATTTTACAAAAATCAATATGTGCAAAGTTGAACATTCAACCAAAAAAATATGTTGTGTGCATAGTTCAACTAGATCGATCGCAAGTTGAAGTGATTGGCGAATAAAATCAGGTTACCATAAGGTTGTCATCTAATCCAAAGTTATGTCAAGTTATCGACATTTTAGTTGTAGATATTCCGGAACTTTATGGCTTAATTCTTAGCAGGGATTGGTCAGAAAAAAATTCATGGATATTTTGCAATTGATTGGTCGCACATGTGGCTCCCTTACAATGGTAAACCAAATCAGATAAAGGTTGAGAGAGAAAGACATCAGAAATACATAGTAATAGAACTGGAAGGAGAAAATGAACTGGTAGCATACAACAATAATATCGTTCTTACTGTGGATTCTCCGGTGACTAATTCAGAAATAAAAAACCACAGAGGTCTTAAATCCAGAATCATGTCCCTATACGGAGGGGATACCTGGAGTGAAATCAATTTACTCGAAAAAACTAGAGCTAAGATAGCAAGAAGAGCAGCTGATCTACAATTTCTTAAGAGATGTCGTGACAATAATATTATTCCTCCTTTTGCTAAAATTAATCACAGATTGCATAACAGATTCAATAGCAGGGCGTTTTTTCCCTAACAGTCTGCTCTTCTTCTATCAAAGCATTCAAGTTGTCCTGATGATGGATCCCGGTTGGCATTCGAAACGTTGGCAGAAAATCGTTCTTACTGTGGATTCTCCGGTGACTAATTCAGAAATAACAAACCACAGAGGTCTTAAATCCAGGAACAATAATATCATTGGCAACTACTCAGTTGATTCTTTATTAGGAAATTTTAATGCTCATACTTCACCTTACTTAGAACATTCTGTTTTATCTCAAGTAGAAAAATTTTCTCAAACAGATAGTTCTATATGTATTAATTTTATAGATAGTTCTATAGATAAATCTTTATTTTGGAAGTTATTTTTTGACGGTTCTAAGTCTAACGAAGGAGAAGGAGCAGGATGTTTGTTAATCAATCCAGACGGAAACAAAACCATGCTAACTTGTAGACTCGAGTTTAATTACACTAATAATACCGCAGAATATGAGGCTTTAGTCCAAGTATTATACAAAGCAATCGGATTAGACATCAAATATCTACAAGTTTTCGGAGATTCTGAAATTGTAATCAAACAGGTATGCAATACTATAAATTATTTATCAGGTCATTTAAAGCATTATCAATCTTTAGTTCAAGATCTGACTGAATACTTTATAGCATTTAATATTTCATCAATCCCCAGACTCCAGAATGCTAGTGCAAACCTCCTAGCTAACGTAGCTTCCAATCTCATCCCTTAAGAAGACTATAGCCCTGATCGATTTTCAATCAAATTAATCTTTAGACCCTCGATTCCTGATAACATTACCAATTGGAGAATTTTCAACGATGATCTTGATATTGTAAGCTTCCTCACATCTGAAGGATCTTACACCAATCAGATAATTGATGAGGACCAACATGACAGACAATTACAACAAGATAGCACTAATAATGTTATTCCAAAGTCAGTAGTCAAGTTAGAAGACCTTTATGATTTAAAAGATCGATTCAAAAGATCTACCAATTCAAAACTGCAAAGTTCAACTTTGAACTATGAATTAGTAAATCTAGGAACTGATACCAAACCACAGAATATCAACCTAGGCCTTGGCCTAGCTCCTGAAGAAAGTTAGCGTATATTCGTCTCTTGAAACAATACAAGAGTGTCTTTGCTTGGAACTATGATGAACTCAAAACTTTTGACACTTCTATCATCCAACATACTATCCCAATGATAAATGATGAAAAACCTGTCGAGCAAAAGCTGAGAAAGATCCACCCCAATCTAGAAAACAAGATCAAATATGAGCTCAATAAGTTATTGAAAGCCAAAATCATTTTTCCCGTTCGACATTCTAAATGGGTTCCCAATATGGTTCCCGTCAGAAAGAAGAACGAAGATATTAGAATTTGCATTGACTTTCAAAATATTAACAAAGCCTGCCAAAAGGATAATTTTCCTTTACCTCCCACGGAGCAAATACTGCAGGCAATCGCAGGATCAGAATTAATGTCCTTCTTAGATGGATTCTCGGGCTACAACCAAGTGTTGGTCCATCCCGATGATCAATTAAAAACCACATTCAGAATCAAATGGGGCACTTACGGATATCAAAAGATGCCCTTTGGTCTGATCAACGCTGGTGCCACATTTTAGAGAGCTGTGGACATCACATTCAAGGTATTAGTTAACAAATCAATGGTAATCTACTTGGATGATATAATTGTATATTCCAAGAAAAGAGGCAATCATCTTAGAGATTTAAAACAGATCTTTCAATGTTGTCAAAGGTGTGGAATTTCACTTAACCCAAAAAAATCCTTTTTTGCATTAAGTGAAGGAAAACTTCTTGGATTCATAGTGTCAAAATCTGGAATTCATATTGATCCTGATAGAATCAAGGAGATTTCCAAAATAGCCCTACCTCACAACAAAAAATCTATGCAATCTTTCCTTGGCCAGATCAATTTTGTAAAGAGATTTGTTCCAAATGGGGCCAAGATGAATATGAGGCATTCAGTCTGATCAAACAGGCAATTGTTAACGCTCCATCTTTAGCAACTCCAAATTTTTCTGATCCTTTTATTTTATATACATTTGCCTCTGATAGATCATATGCTGCGATACTCACTCAAGCAAATCAAGACAAGGCAGAAGCCCCAATTGCTTTTTTCAGTTCAAATCTATAGGGGGCTGAGTTAGATTATTCCAATGTAGAGAAACAAGCTTACGCTATTTTCAAAGCGATTAAATATTTCAGACCCTTTATGCTTAAAACCCATACAAAAATCATAGTACCATTTCCAGTGGTAAGAAATCTCTTAGTACAGAAAGATGTGGGTGATAAAAGAGCCAATTGGGTTACTGCCTTATAGGAATATGACGTAGAAATCAAACCAAAAAGTATTGTAAAAGGTCAAGGCTTTTGCAAAATGCTAGCTGGAGCATCGCTTATTTTCGAAATACCATCTGCAGAGATACAAATGTATGAGGTAAGCCTAAACGATGTTGAATCATTGTATGTTAATATCATATTTTATCTAAAGAATGGATATGCTCCTTCAAACCTCGATTACACCAAGAAAAGAGCTCTAAGGTTAAAGGCCAAACAATATCAGCTCATGAACGATGTTATTTTTAGAATGAATTATGATTTTGTTCTCCTTAGATGTCTTGAGAAATCTGAAGTTGAAAAAGTCTTGCAGGAACTCCACGATGGGCCAGTAGGCGAACACTATGCTGGAGACGCTAGTGCACATAAAATCCTACGCATAGGCTATTACTAGCCCACATTATTCAAAGACTCACATAACTATGTAAGGAAATGTCAAGTTTGCCAAACCGCTGCTGGAAGAGAAAAGAAACAATCATTGCTGCTGCAACTAGTCAACATTGAGCACCGTTTTGATCAATGGGGATTGGACATAATAGGTGAGATCGTTCCTTACTCTTCTAAATAGCATAGATATATCCTTATAGCAACAAATTATTTTACTAAATGGGTAGAAGCAGCGCCTCTCAAGACGGCTAATGCCGAACACATTATCGAGTTCATAGATCAGTTCATAATCACCAGGTTTGGTTTGCCTTCTGCTTTAATGTTTGATAATGCATCATATTTTTTTGGTAATGTTATGACTGAATTTGCACTCAAAAGGGGTTTCAACCTTAAATACTCTGCCAATTATTACCCACAGGGGAATGGGTTAGCTGAATCTACAAATAAAAGCTTAATCAGAATCATTAAGCGAACCACTGATCAAAATCACAAAAATTGGCACAAGTCTTTAATATATGCTTTATGGGCAGACCGAATAATGCAGAAAGCCTCCATTGGCACTTCTCCCTTTAATTTTGTTTATGGGAAATAAGTGGTTCTTCCAACTCATATAGCAATTCCCTCTTTGGCCTTAGTTCAATATATTGATGAAGCACCAACTTCTTCCTTACAACTAAGGCAACTGGAAATAATTAAGCTAGAAGAGCAACGAGAACAGGCCAAAATAACTCATGCTCATCACCAAGCATTAGTAAAAGCTTCTTTTGATTCAAACATGATATCCGAAAAGGAATTTTAGATGGGAGATCTAGTTTTAAAATGGGACAAGGCTCGTGAGGAAAAAGGGAAACATATGAAATTTCAACGAATGTGGCTTGGCCCTTTCCAAATCACAGAAGCCATAGGTCCATCTACTTTTATGTTACAAGATTTAACAGGAAAAAGAGAGTCTTTACCTGTTAATGGACAGATCCTCAAAAAATATTTTCCATAGGAGATCATTCTTTTATTTTGTAGATTAGTTTTCTTTATGTTCATAATAAAACCAGTGGTAAATGGTTACATTTGGAATTCACAAAAAAGACACAAATTCTCTTTTAGATTTTATTTTTTCACTTGTATAAATAGAATTCTTTTAGAAAATTGATTGTTATTATTGAAAGATACAGTTAAAGGCTCTAGGCCTAGAAATGATACTAGTTTCAACCTTGTAAATTTTGATGAAAAGCGACCTTTAGTGGGAAATTGTTTCATATAAGTCCAGTGAAAGGTATCAATAACAAAACCAAGATTCTTTGTAGAAAAGCTCTTTCCAAAAACTCTACCATTGTCTTCCAGAGCTATCTTAAGGAAACAATGACTTCCTCCCCACCTAGGAAATTACAATGTTTAGGGAATAATCCAATGATACACTATAACTTAAAGAGTAAGAGATCTCATCACGAGCCGACTTATCATGATCATAGATATTATAGCTTGCTGACTTTGCCAATACTGCATACCACAATAGGGAAATGACTCAAGATTGTTGCAATCAAAAGACAAGGGGTCTCATCACGAGCCAGAATGTTCAGCGAAATTTATAAATCAAGTGAATGGCACTGTCATAAATTGGCTACCAAACCAGGACATTGTTCTTTAAGGGTAAAAAGAAAATGAAAGCAATAAGTGTGGATATGGATTTCTCTTTGAAAATTGTATATTTCTCTAAGTAGGATACAGGATCATTGCTGGGTAATAGGTAACCCTGTCAAGGCTATAAATGCCTGTTGGCAGCAGAGGCTCTACCTATGAAAAATGAGCATATTTAAAAATGATTTACAGAGAAGGCTTTGTTTTTATCTTTATAAACCAAGTAGTGACTGATGTAGATACAAGGACTAGCTTGAGGGAGTAAATAATAAAAGTTAAAAATAGAAGAAACGAAATATCATTGATAGGTAAAAGCGTGATGTACTTTGTCTTTCTATAATAAAGTTTGATTTTCTGGAAAATTTTCTGTTTTGGAAGTTTAGAAAATTCAAAAGAAAAGCAGAGATAATTGGTTCTTCATAGTGAATCGTCAATTGTTGTGGCCAGCAACAACCCCCCTTCTTATTTAGTATTATCACTAATACTAAATAAGTGGGGGCCCTTAGTAAAAAAAAATATTTAAAAACCAATTAGTGCTTGTATTTCCTTTTTCAATAAAACTTACTATCATAAACTTAGGAGAATACCTTTGAAAAATCTAAAAAGACTTAAGTTTATGATAAGGTAGGATAGAATCACTCCTTAAGAAATATCGCATCGCAAAAATGGTAATGGATACCTCCTTACAAACGGAATTCTAAGATTGCAAGATCGCGATGCGAAACTATGCACTAAAAATATTCATCGCATAACATGCCTCAGATATCACTTACGATGAAAAGCCTGCAACCGCCGATATGCGATGGCGCATATCGCAAATCGCATTTTGCGGAAAACACATTAACGGATGACTGTCATATGCTACGCTCCAGCGATATTGCGATATTGCGATATTGCAATGTTGCGATGTTGTGATCTGCGATCTGCGATACTGCGATATTGTGAAGCAAATTGCAAATCACCTCATCGCAGATCTTTAAGGCTCGTTGTTCGAAAAATATTTTTCCATAAACCGAGACCTGGTTATACGCTTTAACGTTAACCAATGAGTTAGTTGCCAATCATTAATGAAATATGGTTTTGTGTTGATCGAAGAGCCATTTCACATAAGGTGGTATATTTTATATGTCTCCAACATTTAAATCTTTTCCGTCACCTTTTCTTATCATTATTCTCAACTCATTTGTAAACTGCGGGAATGAAGAACAGAGAACTATACAAAGCAGTATTCAGGATATTATGGGAAAGAAAGGCAAAGCTTCGAGTTCTGAAGACAAAGAAATGATGCCCTTGTATACAGACATCGCCTATAACAAAGATGTTGGTATTACTACTTGGGAAGGCATGTACAGTCTACTTGAGGAAGAAAATCCCAAAATGATGGAGGTTACAGCTACTGCAGGCTCACATGGGACTTCTGAGGCGTCTATTACAGGGCTAGCTTGCTCGTTCTTGCACCAAATAGCAGCGAGACCCAAAATTCTTACATACATGGACATGGTTAAATGGGTACTGGAAAGCGCTGACATCACAAACAGACAATTTAGCACTTAGAGTCGAGAACTCACACAGTCATTATTTCCACAAAATTTAAGCTTTATGGCCTCTAACAAAAAGCGCACGAGAGGCAAAAAACGCACCAAGGAAACCCAGATCAAGAAACAAAAGCAATTTCTGATGCGCAATTAGTGCCTAATAGCACATCGCTGGGCAAAACCCCTTGAAGAGGAAAGCCTCTAATTGCTCAGTCACCTGTAAACCCGAAAGTTTGTAGGAAAGAATGCTAAAGGCAAAAAAGCAAAACTTGAATTCTAAAACCAGTAGTATTTATCAGAAATATCCTCAAAGTGGTCATGTAAATACGAATAGCATCTACAGACAGGCTGGAAATAGAAGGCTCAAGAAAAGGCAGAATCAATCAAAAGATTAACTAAGTTGAATTGGGATTCTTACTAGGCGTATTTGGTAAAACCACACAGCCAGTGCATGACTCTCAAATGTATCATCAATTATGCCGAGAAGATTGCGCCAGCTCTTGCCGATTCCATTTTTGCAGGACAGTTAAAGTCGGAAGTCAGCTAGCTGACTCTTCTCAAACAAATGCTGAACGCTTGCGATTTCAAGGAACAGATACACAAATAGTTAGTTGTTAGTTTTAGTTTTAGATTTAGTGTTAGTATTAATTTTTCTTTATTTTTTCCTAAAATAAGGATGGTCATTTAAACCGTATCCTACATTTTTTTCATAAATTAAATTTAGATTTAGTTAGTAGTATTTAAACCCTTCTCATGCATTTAGAGAAGGGTCCTGAAATTTGTCAAAAACGTGTCCTCAGAACATGCACTTTTTCACCCTCCGAGGAGGTCTTGATGAGTGAATGGAACAAGATTTATTGATATCTGCATTTAATATCTACTACTGATGTTGCACTTTTGTACTCTTAGTAGATGTTGGATTAAGAAGAGATAAATCATTATCGCTTGAAGCTCATGAGTAGAACTAGTTATAAATGGTACTTTTATCTCTTAATTACTGCTGCCTTTGTGTTGAAGTGATATTCATGTTCAGTTGTTTATATATTGATGCGTGAATGCGTAAGTTATCATTTGGCACTTCTGTATGGTGATAGCTATTTGTTTATGCTTAATATATGAGTAGCTTATTATAAGATATGTTTTTCACAACTGTTTTGTCTAACTTTTTATACGAAGTGGTTTATCTTTATTGAATTCTTTTCTCATAACAGTTGAACGATCTTTATTACCAATTGTTATTTGAAATCATTTTATATCGCATAACGAAAAGTTTACATCCTGGGTTAGTTTAGAATTAGATATTTCTGTTTATTAGAATACAATTTTATTAGATTAAAATTAGAATAAAAGCATTTCAATTAGGGACTTTTAGAAAGGAAATATCAATTCTCAACACACACACACATTTATTGGGAATTTGGTCCCATATCCCCAGTCGGACCCACTATACCAAATAGAAAAGGAGCTGCTAACCAAGGTCCGAACCGGGTGGGTATCCCGCTTGTTGTAGACCCGATTTTTGAGGCTTCAATAGGACTCTTTGGATGATAGCAATCTTGTTGGGATCCACCTGTAACCCTTGCTGAGAAATTGTATGACCTAGCACGGTCCCTTTAGTCATTAGGAATTTGCATTTTTTATGGATGAGGGATAGGTTCATTTCGATGCATTTGGCTAAAACTTTTCCCATGTTAGTCAGAGATTCCTGGAAGTTAGAACCATAAGGAGTAAAGTCATCCATATATATTTCCATTGAATCATGCACCAGTTCAACAAATATGCTCAGTACTGCTCTCTAGAAAGTGGCGGGAGCGTTGCACTACCCAAAAGGAAGGACCCGGTATGCAAAAATACCCCAAGGACAAGTGAAAGTGGTCTTATCTTTGTCTTCCAGGCTGATTTAGATCTAGTTGTACCCGCTAAACCCATCTAGGAAGGAGAAAAACTTCTTCCCTGCCAGACCATCTAACACTTGATCTATGAAAGGCAAAGGGAAATGGTCCTTCTTGGTGGCCTTGTTCAGTTCCCGATAGTCTACACAAATTCTCCACTTCCCATTTTTCTTTGGCACTAGCACCAAAGGAGAGACCCATTTGCTATCAGAGATGGGGTAGATGAATCCTGCATCCAACAACTTTTGCAGTTCTTCTTTGACAATGTCCTTAAGGGCTGGATTGATCCTCCTTTAAGGCTACCTGACTGGTTTACAATCTTCTTTAATGTAAATGTGATGAGTACAGATAGAAGGGTGGACTCCCTTCATCTCCTTATAGTTTCAGGCAAAAGCATCCAAGTGGTTTTCTAATAAGTTACACAGTTCTTTCTCCTGAGAGGTGGATAGGAATGAGTTGATCCTCAAGGTTCTTTCTAGGCCAAATTCCACATTCTTCACTTGGAGAGAGGTCGGATCAGCCACATAGAGATCAAATACAGGATTGGCCTGGGTTTCTTCCACCTACTCTTCTAATGGCAACACACTCGGGGGTGGATTCTGAATCAAGTTTTCAATAAGGTCATCATCGGTTTGTGGGACCCCCATGGTAGCCTCTACTGTACACAATGGTCTGGAATAGACTTCATCCTCATCTTCCTCCTCCAACTAGAGAGTTAAATCATGTTCTAATAGTGGTTTGGCAGGAGGATATAGGACTAGATGTTTGGACATATGCTCATTCTTGATTTTCATGTTCCTAGCTCAACAACTATTATAGGCATCTGCAGTAGCCAACCAAGGTCTTCCTAGGATGAGAGGATACCCGGTGAGCTTTGCCTTCCGCTGGAGAACCAGGAAATCAGCAGGATACTCCCAAGAGTCAATACATACCATTACATCTTCCACAATCCCCTCAGGGGTCACGGTGGAGCGGTCTGCTAACTGTAGGATTGTTTTGGTCTTTCTCATGGAACCCTAAAGGTTGAGTTTAAGCATAGTGTCCCTGGTCATCACATTAATGGCAGCCCCTAGATCAATCAAGGTATGGGGGATTATAGTGCCATTGATGTGGACATTGACTACAAGACTCCCAAGGTCTAGATATTTTGGACGGATTACCTGCCACAACATTAGGTCGAACAATTGTCCTATGACATTGATAGTTGGAGTAGCTCTCTTGTGCCTCCCTGGGTCCCTGAAGCACTTTTCCTTGATCATATTGTTGTATATGGCCACATCTTTTATGGCTTGGAGAAGTGGTATCTTTACACATAACTATTTTAATTCTCCCAGAAGTTTAGTTTCTTCTAGGGTCAGTTGTACGGTTCCAGTTAGTCTCTCAGGAAAGGGTGGAACGACTTTTGGTTCAATTTCTTGTTTTTCTTCCTCATCCTCCTTAGGAGGAGGTTGGCTGTCTAGGAGAACCTTCCCATACCATAGGTTAATCTCCTAAATCTCCACACCATAGGCCAGACATGATGTTTCTCCACTATATACCTGTTGGGCCTGTTTTTTGTTGGGGTTCAGGTTCGGTTGAGCAAGTATCTAGGGTTGTCTTGGTGGAGCAAGAGGTAATGGTTGTGGTTGAGCAGGTGGTGGAGGCAAAAGAGCGGGAGGGGAGCTGTACTGGGACCTCCACCCCTGATGAGGTGCATTCCACTGAGGTTGTGGCTGAGCATATGAGTGAAACGAATGAGCAACAAGTGAAGCCTGGTATTAAGGAAGATATGACCAAGGAGGGGGTGTGGACCAGGAAGGGTGAGCAGGGGGACCCCAAGAAAGCATGGACGTGGCTTGATTGGGGTTGTAATAAGTCTAGGATGTCCCTTGCATTGCCTACTGGTAAGGTTTGGGTCCATGTGGCCTTCTTTGGTTCATGAAATAGAGTGGTTCAGTGGCTCCTTCGGCCCCTTGATATGCAACTTTAATTTCGGGCAAGCAAGGGCACTAATTCGTAGGATGATCTTCTTCACAGACTAAACAAACTTCTATAGAGTGCAATGGACATTCGTTCCTAGGATGTTTTCTAGTGCACCCAGGACAAAAGATGGCCAAAGCCCTCTCGGCTTCCTCTTGCTTCCTTTTGATATGCAAGGTATCCATTTGCATGGCAAGAGTCTACCTCATCTCGCTCTTGAAATCTTCTAGCCAATTCTCAAATTCGTTCCTAAGGGATGAACTAGATGAGGATGTACTCGCTAAAGGTTGACTTCCCCTACCTCTCTTTCTAGCTAACCTAGAATGGTTTCTAAACACACTCTTTATGTCATCATAAGGCAGTTGGTAGATGTCTCCTCCAGCCAGCAAATGGAGGGTATCTAGAAGGTCTTCAAGGACTCCTCTTAGCAGAACCAACTTCAGGGATTCGGGGTCAAGTGTGCACCTGGCCTTTTTATAACTGAGTTGAAACATTTCTTCATAGTCTTCTAGCGATTCATCACTTCCCATGGTCATTCGGAAGATTTCTTCCTTTGTATCCTTTGACCTACAGTAGTCCCGGTACTTTTTGCTAAAGGTTTGCTGCATCTCAGCCCAAGTTGTGATACTATTTCCAGGTAGCCCCATGAACCAGCGCAATGCTGCATCCTTGAGGGTAGAAGGAAATAGTTTCAAATTCTCCTCGTCCTCTGCATAATCATAGGTTTGATAAAGAACAACAAATTCAAACAAGAAGGTATCAGGATCCTCGATAGTCAATCCATAGAAGTGAGGTAAGGCTGAAGGACTTATGTTTTTCATTTTGTGTCCCCATTGGTCTCTCAGATAGGAAAGGCACCTTCAATTCTTTCCCCATTTCCTCTAACGTTTTTGTTTTCAACCATGGTCTCAAGAGGAATGGTTTCTTGCTCTTGTTTTGTTATAGGATCTTCATATATCTATGGAGGTTCACCTATAGGTTCTTCTGGATCATTGCCACCAAAGAAGAGAGAAGGGTGACTTAGTGATGTGGTGGGGGTGTTAGGTAGGAATTTTCCTGAGTTGTCTCTGTTCCTACAAGGCATGAAAGGAAATCTATTTTTTGGGTGATTTTTGTGTTTTTTTCTGCTTGTACCTGCAAAAATGAAATGGATTGAACAACAACTTGCAACTAACTAAAATGAATCTTGCTGAAATGGAAATTGCAAAACTGGAATGAAAGTAGGAAATGTCTAATCTATGCTTGCTGAAATGAAATTGCAGAATTGAAATGAAAGCAGGAAATGTCTAATCTACGCTTGCTGAAATGGAATCGCAGAATTGAAATGAAAGCAGGAAATGCCTAATCTACTTTTGCAGAAATGAAATTGTAGAATTGAAATGAACGCAGGAAATGTCTAATCTACTTTTGTAGAATTGAAATTGCAGAATTGAAATGAAACAACTACTCTACTTTTGCTAAAATAAACTACTTAGTAGAATGTTGTAGTAGAGAATAGAAGAAAAACAGTGACCACAAAATACTCTGACGCTTCTCCAGCAATGGCGCCAAAAAGAGTGGTGAGCTCTAGTATTGCAGCAATAATGCTACAACTCCTGGGGCTTCCTTCTTTACGTTTGTCTACCAGATAGTTCGTAACAAAATTGGAAGCGACGGTACTGTATGCACAAGTACTAGCTCTTACTGCAGGCCGTCACTTAATCAGCTGGCGCAAGTTTGCTAGGAGCTTAAGCCAACTTCTATGAGTTGTTAGAAGAAAATTTAACTGTGATGAAAGGAAACTAACTCTAGAGGGGCTATTCTACTTGCAGAAAGAGAATGGAAACTGAAATGAAACGCAAACCCTAGTTTACCTACTAACCCTACTTTTGCAAGAAAGGAGATTGAAACTACTGAAATGGGTGCCATTGACTATTGAAAAGGTAAATTGCATTTATTCAAACTACTTATAAAGAGAAATGAGAAGAAATCATCTCTTTGTACTTTTGAGTATTTTTATGTGGAATTATTATGCTTATGATTTGACTGGTTGTGACTGTGCAGAGGTTTGGTGGCAAAGGAAGATGGAGTTGGCTTTTGTAGATGGTAAGGAAGGTGTGGAGAGGTTCTAAGAAGCCCCTAGTACCCTTATAAAGAATTCCATTGTGAGCAGACTTCAAAAAATCACTCACAGGAACTTCTACAGGAGGCTGCAGGGGATCTATAGGAAGTTCTACAACAGGATCTACAGGGGGATGCCGAAAGTGGGTTTTGGAGGTTTGAAGGTGGAAAAATGATGGGAAAGGGGAAATGAAGGTTAGATGAAGGTATTGATGGATCTAGAACTTGTCAAGGAAGGTCAAGGATGAATGAGATGGTTGGATTTGTTCAAAGGGAAAAAGAGCAACTTTATGGGAAAACAAAGAAATTAGGGAAGATTGGCGAAATGTGGCAGATGAGTGGGGAAACCTTGGAGAAGTGAGTTGGTCTTGGCTATTTAATGGAGGAATGATGAGCTTGAATGTTCTTCAAGAGAGCTGCACACTTACTTCTCAAAACTGACCAAAGCAAGAACCGAAAACAGAGTTTTGTCTATCTTAACCTAATTTCTAACCTAAAACCAGAAAAATGTTGAACAATACTTTATGAACAGAAAATCATGTGAGATAACTGTGGTAAAAGGGCATAAAATGATTTGAGCAATTAAATCTAAACTAATATCATCATTTCCAAATCAAAGTGTCACGCTAGCAATTGCATGAAGGAGCAAAAACTGTGGTTTTGGTCGCAGCAGTAGTGCCTTGACCTCAAATCATGGTCCCAACGAGGGAGAAAGGAGATGAAGACCTGCTGGTAGCCTTTTTTGGATATTTTTCTGTCACTGCAGCAACTTACTTAAGCAACTTGAAGCAAAAACAACTATTCTAACCATCAAAAGCAACCTAATCTAATGAAGTAAAATTAGTATATGCAACAGAAGTTAACTCATGAACGGAAATAAAAGAATATAAGTACACAAAGGGGGTTTTGGGAAACTTAGGTTGGGCCCTAACCCAAGATCTTCAGCCCTCTAGAAAAGAAATCAGTGCTAGCTCAAAACTTCATTCATCTTCATTATCAAAAATAATAGTTACATCGCATAAAGACTGTCTCAAAAAGAGCTCGAAGATGAGCTGAGTACAATGCTGCACCAAAGTGAAAAAATAGACTAAGAAATGGCTAACCTACTGAGGCTTGAAGCCTTCTTATTTATACAAGTGGGGACTCCCAACGGTCCTCCTAAACTTAAGGAACTTGGCTGCCTAGAACTGAAAATAAGAGGAACCCTAATTGACTTGCTCGGCTGCCCCTTGGAATCATCAATGTGGGCCTGTGTACTCTGAGCTGCTGGTGGAGAATTCGAGGAAAGGGTCATTAATGAAGGAGACACCCCTCCTACAAGTCCTCTACCCTATTTTCACGAATTTCGCTGCCATTTGCTCATGATTTCCTGGTCTTTGTCCAAAATTGTCCCAAAAAATTTGCAATAAACATTCATTAGACTACATGGCAAAGTGACTATCCCCATTCACTCTATTGACATAAATATATTCAAAAACATGCACAAAACTATTGAGAATGGTGGATTAAATGAAAATAATAGGCAGAATGAACCCATATAGTTACCCATTTCTAGGGCTCATCAATAAGGCACGAACAAAACGCGAGATGTGGCTAACAGCAGAGATAGGCGATTATGAAATGGACCAGGTAATTTTGAATCTGGGGTCCGATGTGAACGTCTGCCGAAACAAACATGGGAAAGGATTGGGAGACCTACACTACAGTGGTCTAGATTCAGCTCCGAATGGCGAATCAACAGAAAATCATCCCCATGGGACGATTGTATAAAGTGATGGTTTATATTGAAGGTGCGAGTGCATTAGCATACTTTGAAGTTATAGAAATTGTTGATGACAATAATCGCTACCCTACTCTCTTGGGGATTGACTGGGCTATTGATATCAATTGGGTCATTAATTTGAAGAAGAGGAAAATGACCTTTGAAAAGAAGTTGCTTAGGGTCGTAGTTCCACTGAATCCTCCGGAAGGAGTGCGCTACACCGAACATGTCCGAGATTATGTAGAAAGTGACGACGACTCATGAGCTGGATCAAATATCCAAGATAACAGTGTGATATCAGGATTGGGTCAATCCGACAACGGATGGATGGATCACATGCATTTCTGACTCAGATGAGGAATTAGAGCATGGGAAAAACCACTTACATGAAGTATCTACATTGCGATGTAATATGATGATGAAGTCACTGCGTTTTGTTTCGTCAAAGGTAAGAAAGATACCTTATTATGATGGTCTGACTAACATAGATATGTTTTTAGATGAATTTGAATGTGAAGTCCATAAATACCACCGTTTTCAAGCATTGGAGTTGGCGGTGCGTGCTACACCTGCACGATGGTGGGGTATGCATAAGGAAATTTTTGTTGGATGGAGGGATTACATGCAAATGATGAAGTTACAATTTGTGCATGCTAATACCAGGATGATTGAGAAGTATAGTGGGAAGGATGGTTCGCACAATCGCCTGGTGAAGTGGACTAAGGCGTGGGGGATGGAACTGCAGCTAGAATGCGTACATATATTTTTCCATACCTTGGATACAATCCCCATGAACTGGTATCTCAAAACAGAGCTCCACCATAGTAATGTGGAATGGGATGTATTGAGAGAAAGTTTCTTATTGACTTTCAGCTTCGAGGATGGGTTTGAAAGCATCGACAATGTGCTTCAAGATATCAAAGAAAGCAGTTATCTTCATAATACCAAAGGAACCTATAGAATGGACCCAACCTAATTGGAGAACCCAGTTGTGCCACACATTGGAATGCTATAATGCGACCACTGAAGAGGAGGAAGAAGACCCGAGGAATATCAATATTCCAAAAATAGAGGGGCATCACATAATAGAAGGACCACAAGTAGAGAACCTAGAAATCTCTACACCTTTGAAAACAAGACAGGTAAACATTGGCACTGACGAAGAACTAAAGTTCGCAAAGATTGGAGATTATTGGGACGACACTACAATAGACAAAGTTGTTGAATTACTTCACGAATATCGGGATCTCTTCCCCACTAAGTTTTCATATTTAAAGGGCATACTTGGCAATATGGGTGTTATGCAGGTGACATTGAATCCAGATGTGAAGCCTTTCATACAGAGGCCTTATCATCTTAATCCTAAGTATAAGGACATGATTCGCTAAGAGCTAGATAAGATGGCATTATAGCACCTATTGAAGATTCTGATTGGGTGAGCCCGATGGTAGTCCAAGAGAAGAAACAAAAAGGAAAAATAAGGATCTGAGTAGATTTGTGGAAGTTGAATGATGCATATGTCCATGATCCATTTCCAATGTCGTTTACAGATGAAGTATTAGACAATGTTGGAGGGAAGGAGGCTTATTTCTTTACTGATGGGTTTTCCAATTATCATCAAATTAATATTGTGCCAGAGGATCAAAGCAAAACCACCTTCGCGACAGAGTGGGGTTGCTTTCAGTAAATTGTTATACCTATTGGGTTGAGAAATGTGCCTGCAATATTTTCCCATGTAGTCATAACCAAATTTAGAGAATTCATTCATATGTTTCTGGAGGTATACTTCGATGATTAGACCCTATTTGGATTGGTAAAACTCCATGTAGCACGTTTCGCCTTATGTTGGATACATGTCAAAGATACCAGATTGTGGTGAATTTGAAAAAATACATATTATGTGTTCCACCTGGGACCTTGCTGGGTCATGTCATGTGTAAGTAAATATTGATGGCGGACCCTGCAAAGATGATTGTAATTGTGAACTTGTTAGCCCCTAAGAACATCAAGAAGTTGTGCACAATGCTGGGACACACTAGATACTATAGAAAATTCATTAAAGCATATTCTCAAATTACCATGCCCATGGAAAAACTGTAGAAGAAGGATGCGACATTCTATTGGGATGAGGAATTTGAGCGCAACTTAGAAGTGTTAAAAGAAAAGATGGTGATTGCTTTGATCCTGGTATTTCCCGATTGGAAGAAGGAGTTTCATGTACATGTGGATGCTTGTTGCGTTGCACTCAGTGCAATACTAACACAGGCAGGTGAAGGCGAAGTGGACGATCCTATAGCCTTCGCAAGTAGGAAGTTATCAAAGGCTGAAAAAATTATTCAATGACAGAGGACAAGGGGTTCGCTATGGTCTACACACTACATAAATTTAGGCATTATTTGTTAGGGGGACATTTCAAGATGAATACAGATCATTCTGCCTTAAAGTAACTAGTCAACAAGCCTATGTTGGGGGAAAATATTTTCAGGTGGTTGTTATTATTTCAGGAATATGATTTTGAAGTTATTATGAACCCTGGTTGGTTGAACGTCGGTCTAGACCATCTGTTAAGGATTGAAACAGGTGAAGAACCTAGTAATTTGGAGGAAGGGTTACCGAATGTGCAACTCTTTACAGTACCTCTAGTAGATGACCATTTTGTTGACATTATTCAATTCTTAACTACAGGGATGGTGCCTGAAGGATATTCAACTCAGCAGAAGAAAGAACTAATCATTCACGCAAAAAAAATTCAGTCATTGCGGGACATTTGTACAAAATGGGGGTAGATGAAATATTGCGAAGATTGAGCATGATAGTATTCTTGCTGAAGCTCATGGAGGAGTTGTAGGAGGCCATTATGTAGGGAAAGCAACTCTGTAGAAGATTTTGTGTGCAAGATTATGGTGGCCAACATTGCACAATAATTCCAAATCATACTGTAAGGCATGTGATGAATGTCAAAGGACTGGTAGATTGTCGTGGCAGGACGAGCTACCGCTACATCCTCATGTATCTTTGCAAGCATTCGAGAAATGGATAATCAATTTTATTGGTCCAATTTAGCCACCTAGAAAGAAAATGGGTGTGCGCTACATTATCACTACCATAGAATATTTAACCAGATGGGTGGAAGAACAGCCAATGAAGGATTGTACAATGGCTACTACAAAAAAGTTCTTATTTGGATATGTCTTAATGTAGTTTGGATGCGCGAAAGTATTAATGAGTGATAGGGGAACACAGTTTCTAAATTAAATGATTAGCACGATGATAGATGAATTTCAGGTCTACCATTAGAAGAGTACACCATATCACCCGTAGGTAAATGAGATAGTTGAAACTTTTAACAAAATTTTGGAGAACACGTTGACAAAGGTATGTAACGCATAGTAGAATGACTAGGATGTGCACATACTTGCAGTACTATGGGCCTATAGGACAACCTGTAAGAAGCTAACAGGGCAAACACCGTTTGCATTGGTCTATGGGGTTGAAGCGGTGATGCGTATGGAGTACATTGTACCTAGTTTGCACATAGCAACTTTGACAGACATGGCAGATCGCAAGGCCTTGGAGGAACGGCTTGCGTAGCTACTGGAGTTAGAGGAGGACCGATTTCTGGTGGGATTTCACCAACAAGTACAGAAGGAACACGAAAAATCATAGCATGATCACCATATAAAGCTTTGCACTTTCAAGATAAATGATCTTGTGTTGTTATACAATAGCAAGTTCACCAAATTTCTGGGTAAATTCCAAATGAATTGGTTAGGATCGTATATTGTCAAGGAAATAATAGAGGGTGGTTAAGTTCATCTCGCAAATCTGAATGGTGAACCTTTTCCGGGAAAAGTGAATGGGAGATGGCTGAAGCTATGTACGAGGGATCATATCCCTGTGCAATGACTATATGAAGGTAGAAAAGTCTTAGTGCTCTAGGAAGTTGTAAGGGAGCACGAGACTATAAAATACACTGTTTGACTTGGGGGATAAGGCAGCAAATAGGTTGCACGAAGATTGAGTTGCGCTCAGGACGTTCCTCCATGGAGGAAGCTGTCACACAGCCCAGCCCAAAAATAGTCGTTGGAGTCACTGTAGCTTATTTGACTAAGAAAATCTCGTTAGAAGGAGTGAGTAAGCAGCAATTAAGGAAAAAATATTTGAAAATCTACCGCCAAAGGCACATTTATGATGAACTTATGGAGGGAACGGTCAAATTTGAATCCAAAAATCTCTATAAGTATGTCTTACTGGTCTGCAAAGAAACACTTTGTTCTAAGAATTTCTTGCATGCACCGAGAAGATTGGGGGTTTTTTTCAAATACCCAAGGCTAGCTCATTATTCTGATACATTGTGCCGAGTTTATTTGGAGAGGATATCTGAGCCTATGAGTTTTGAGGTCGCGATGTCTGATGTTGCAGCTCCAGAAGCTACGGGCATAGAATCTACACTACCAGTGCCTGTGGCGCCAAGGTCACCTAGGGAAAAATAGTCTACTTCCAAGCCAAAGCAAAAGAAGTCGGTTGTTGAACCAGTACACCAATAACATAGAAAGAATTCATAGGATGTTTGGCAGAAGGGAAAAACGGAAAAGAAAAAGAAACCTTTTGTTCCCCTAGATCTAGACAAAGAGGAACTCC
>APFE031748766.1:27571-42439 GCA_000404065.3 Pinus taeda
TCGCGTCCAAAACCATGGACTGAAAACCATAGGTAGGTTCGCCCAACCTAATATAGGGTCCAAAAAAAAATTTCTCGGGGCGCTGCCCCGCCCCCCTCTAACCCCCCGGTTCACTACGTAGGTTAGTCGTGGAAAGAATATAACACAACCCAACAATCATCAGTAATCTCCTTAATGACATAGGGCCTTAACCAGTGCATTCTGAATTTCCCTGGAAATTTTTCAAACTTGCTGTCACATAACAAAACCAGATCATTTACCTTAAAGGTACATAACTTAATGTGTCAATCATGCATTGTTTTTTTGAGCTGCTTTTGGACTTGTTGGTGAAATCCAGCTAGAAACCTCTCTTCCTTAAGCTCAGCCAGCTGCACGAGCCTCTCTTTCAGGGCTCCGCGATCCATCATACCCATGAGTGCCACTATGCATAGACTAGGCACAATGTATTCCATGGGCATCACCGCTTCAACACCATATACAAGCCTAAAGGGTGTTTGTCTAGTCAAATTTTTTCATGTCGTTCGATAGGCCCATAGTACTGTAGGTATGCGTAGGTCCCAATCACTTCGTTGAGCATTGTAAACCATGGTCAGCACATTCTCTAGCACCTTATTGAATGCTTCCACTATCCCATTAGCCTGTGGGTGATAAGGCATGCTCTTCTGGTGATATACCTGAAATTCCTTTGTTAGCGTGCTGATTGTTTCGTTCAGAAAGTGCGTACCATGGTCACTCTTCAGAATCTTTGGACACCCAAATCACGTTAGTACATACTCAAAGAGGAACTTTGTAGTGATCACGCCTGTGCAATCCTTCACAAGCTATGCCTCTGCCCATCAAGTCAAATACTCAGTCACGGTGGTAATGTACCGTGCTCCCGTCTTCTTCCCTTAACGTTGAATGGGTCCTACAAAATCTATCACCCATTTCTCAAAGGGTTGTAACATCATCTGTGGGTTCAGAGGCAACTCATCCCCCCATGATGGCTTGCCAGTACTTTGACACACATCACACGCCTTGCAGTAAGCTTTTGAATCTTGATGGAGGGTTGGCCACCACAACCCTACACATAGAATATTCTGCGTGGTTTCTCTTCCTGCATAATGCCCTACTATGGTGCCCCCGTGAGCATCTGCAAGGATACTTCTCCTTTCAAACTTTGGTACACATCATCGTAATACTTCATCAGACCCCATTTTGTATAGATGCCCGGAAATGACAGAAAAATCTATCACACGCACCATTAATTCCTCTTTTTGCTGGACGGTGTAGCCTTCCGAGGCAGTTCCTATCGTTAGGAAGTGTATGATGTCTTCAAAATGATGGTCCGTGATGTGCACTGCAAATAGCTGCGAGTCAGGCAATCCCTCCTCCAAATTAGTGGGATCTTCCCCTGTTTTGACACGCTACAGATGGTTTGGTCCTGCGTTTAGTCGTCCTGGCTTCATAATAATTTCGAAATCATATTCCTAGAGCAATAACAACCACCTACAGATTCTCCCCCCAAAATAGGCTTATTAACCAGGTATTCCAATGCAGAATGATCCGTATACATCTTAAAATGTCAACCCAGGAAATAGTGTCTAAACTTCTAGAGCGCGTATACCATGGCTAACCCTTCGTGCTCAGTGGTGGAATAGTTCTTCTCAGCCTTGGATAACCTCCTGCTCGTGAATGCTATAATATGGTCCAACTTTCCTCCACCAGCCTGTGTCAGTACTGCTCCCAGCGTTATACATGATGTGTCTATATGTACGTGAAACTCATTCTTCCAATCCGGGAAGACTAAAATCAACGCATTGACCATTTTTTCTTTTAATACATCCAATATTTTCTTAAAGTCCTCGTTCCAACAGAACATGACATCCTTTTTCAATAAATTCTCCATAGGCACGTGATCTAGGCATAGCCCTTGATAAACTTCCTATAATACCCAATATGTCATAAATTTGTGCATATCTGTTTCACATTCCTTGGTGCCTCCAAGTTAAGTATCACTGAGATCTTTGTAGGATCTACCATCAGTCCTTGTCTACAAACCACATGACCCAGAAGGGTCCCAAAAGGAACACAAAACAAGCATTTCTTCAAATTGAGCTCAATCTGGTACCTTCAACAAGTATCTAGCATCAGGTGAAAACTTGCCACATGGCATTTTACCAACCCAAACACAGTCTAGTCATCAAAGTACACCTCCAGAAACTTATGAATGAATTCCTTGAATGCAGTAATCACTATGCGCGAAACAATCACAGGTGCCTTCTTCAATCCAAAAGGCATTATAGTGTACTAAAAACATCCCCACTCAGTCGCGAAGGTTGTCTTGCTTCTATCCTCCGGCATGATTTTGATCTAATCATACCCAAAGAACCCATCAGTGAAGGAGTATGATTCCTGGCCACCTACATTATCCAATACCTCATCAGTGAACAGATTCGGAAAAGGATCATGTACGCAAGCGTCATTCAACTTCCTAAGATCTATGCATATCCTTATTTCATCCTTCTACTTCTTTTCCTGTACCACCATTGGGCTTATCCAATCAGATTCTTCTACAGGCTCAATGATGCCTACCGTGAGCATCTTGTCTAGCTCTAAGCCTTATACTTTGGATTGAGATGGTAAGGTCTTTGCTTAATCGGCTTCTTGTCAAGTTTTAACGTGATCTTCATAACACCAAGGTCTCCTATTTCCCCCTTTAGCTCTGTAAACTTGGTAGGGAGCAAATCTTGGTATTCATGGAGCAATTCGGTGACCTTATCTACCATTGCGTCATCCCAGTAATCTCCAATCTTTGTGAATTTGGGCTCCACCTCCATACCAATATTTACCTGTTTTGTTTTCAGTGGTGCGATTATATCAGGGTTCTTGATCTGCAGTCCCTCAACCTCGGGTGACCCTATGTTTCAGGGATATTAATCTTCTGTGAATCCTCATCTTCCTCTTCAGCAGTCACATTATAACATTCCAGTGCGTGGCTCAGGTAAGTAGTCCAATCAGGTTGAATCAGATCCAGAGGATCCTGCAGTATCCTAAAGATTGCTGCTTTAACTTCTTGTAGTGCTTCGTCAATACAATCATACCCATATTCGAAGCTGAACATCATTATGAATACTTCACACAGAATATACCATTCACCTGTACCATGGTGAAGCTCTGTCTCCAAGTACCAGTTCATCGGGATGACATACAAGGTGTGAAAGAACAAGTGCACCCATTCAGGTTGGGGCTTTGCTCCATAAGCCTTAGCCCATTTGTCCAAGTGTTTGCATGGGTCATCCTTCCCATCATATTTTTCCATCATTCATACCTTCAGCTTCCCAAAGTGTGTTCTCATCATCCTTCTACACTTGCGCCAATTGTCAAAACTACCCTTGTGCATACCCTACCATTTTGCGGGCGTAGTGCGCAGTGCTCAGTCCAAAGCCTGGAAGCGCTGCTTTTCTGGTACCTCCCTCCCAAATGCATCCAGAAACATGCCTACATCATTCAGGCCATCATAAGTGGGCATATCTCTTACCTCTAACGATACACAGTGCAATGACGGGGTGATCATATTACAGATCAGCGTGGTCACTTCATGTAGTCGATTCTGCCACTGCTCTAATTATTTATCAGAGTTTGAGGTACAGGAACTCTCGCGATCCCATTTGATTCATCCATCCACTATTGGATTCACCCAATCTTGGTCTCGCGCTGTTATCTTATATATGCAATCCAAATCATCATCACTCTCATAATCACAGACTAGTTCAGTATAGCGCGATCCTTTAGCAGGATCTAGGGGTACTATTACGCGAAGCGATTTCTTTTCAAATATCATGTTTTGCTTATTTAGGTTGATTACCCCATTCATATCAATAGCCTAATAAATGCCAAGGATCATAGGGTAGAGGTTGCTATCATCCATAATTTCTATTATTTCAAAGCCAGCCAATGCGCTCGCGTCTTCAATATGTATAGTCACTCCTTACAGCTGTCCCATGGGGATTCTCTTCTATTGATTTTCCATCCTTAACTGAATTGGAGAGCATTGCAGCACGGGTCTTCCAATCCGCTCCCAAGTCTGCTTTGGAAAAATGTTCGCGTCTCACCCCAGATCCAGAATAACCTGATCCATTTCATATTCTCCTATCTACATGGTCAATCTCATCTCTCATCTTGTCCTTGCTTTATGCTTACCAATCTTCCGTACCACACGTGGTTCACTTGGAGTGTTTCATGCACATCTATTTATAAGCTCTTGTAACCCCTTCATAACCTTACTATCACGTAGCAGCTTCATGCAAGTCTCTAGAAAGGTTGTACGCATAGAAGGGTCCATTTCCTGATCAAGATTATCCTTGCTACTTGAGGTAGAGGCCTCAGCAAAGCTCTTCTTTACTTCCATGAATGTTTCATGTGCGCGCTCCAAATCAAATTCAGCCTCCTTCACCGGAGCTTTGCGAACCCATGCATTGTCTTTAGGTTGTTTCCCCTTATCATCGCCCACTGTAATTCCACATCAGAGCATTATATTCACACTCGAATCCTCTTCCTGAGGCTCATCCTCCATCATCTGCAGGTTCTGAGTCGGCTAAGGTGGTAGCGCCCCTTTGTCATGTATCCTCACTATCAGTGTAGGACAACCTTCTATCTCATGTTCAAATTGAGTATAATATTTTCCCGACGGCCACGTTGGGTTAGTGCATTCACGGGCATAGTGTCTTGGTCCTCCATAGTTGTAGCAGATTAGCTATCCCCGACCTGTACCAGCTCCTCGTCTGCCTTGACCTCGTCCACACTCCTAAAAGCTTGTTCATGCCATCCCAACATTCTGGTCAAGGGGTCGCGTTTCTACCTGAACCCTATACGCGGGTGTTCTGTCCATCATCAATTCATAACTTATGTAGTTGCACTCATCATGCCCTACCGACCTATAGAAGTTGCAGAACAATTGTTTCAGTGTTTGTAAAAACTTCTGCAGCAAATGATAGTTATTTGTCGCATGTTTCCCTGCTACCTGACATATAGCGCACCACAATGTAGGCCCCGCGCTTGGTCTTGCTTGGGCCTTCAACCTCAAAGGCATCGATCCTACTCCTATAATATAGTTCGAAAAGACTTGGCAGTGGTCTTTGTCATGCCCCTGACCTTTACATTTCAGGCACCATATCTCTTCACGCACCTTTGGTCGAACTGTTCTATCTTGCTTCAAACTTTGCATTTCAAGGAAAATATTTTACAACTGAGCATGGATCTTTCGAACCTCCAAATTCGTATTTTGCATCAGTGTTTCATGCAGTCTCATGGCAATCTCCAAGGCCTCTGCCTGATTCATAATCTTCTGTTGTGATAGTGCAACCCTTAGGTGAGGTAGGAGTGAAGCCATGAACCATTCGTGGTGTTGTCCATATGCTAAGTTCATATTGGCTTCGTGGATCTTACACTTCAACTTCTGATCCAATTCCCAAGGTGTCTCACCTAGTTTCATCGTGATTTCCTTGAACCCCACAATTTACTGTGCCTTGGATTTAGGCCTATTGAATTCTTTATTCAGCGTGGTCTAGATGTCTACCACTCCAGCATTCGGGTTGTCATCAGAGTTCTTGATGTACCAGGTTAGTGATCCTACAAAGCACTAACCAATGTTTCCTTCTTCATGTGATCATCTGTGACACCCTGCGATTCCCATACAACTTTCACGACAAACCAAAATTGGTCTGGGTCCTCATTTCCAAAGCCTTTAAACAAAGGCAGCTTCATTGAATTTTCCATGTTGAACTACGATGGAGGTGGTGGTGGTATGGGTGAATTCGCAGGTGATGGTGGTGAAGTTGGAGGTGGTGTTGGTAGAGGTGGTAGTCGCTAGAATCCATGTCTTATTAACTGAATTTCACTTCGCAAAGAAGCCTGCGCTACTCCCTCTTCACCACCCAATGGAGGTGAAATCAGTGGGCTATACTCATGACCCTTTCTTCCTTTGTTTCTCTACATCTTTCCACTTCAAGTAGCTCTGAACATCAAGGTAGCTTGATAACCTATTTTTCTCACAATAACATCTTAATCTAGGTATTCAAAGACTTCAAGTACTTACCTCATGGACCTTTGAAAAAACGTCGCTTCACCTCGCTATAACTAACTGAGGTATCGACTGCGAATTCAGTCACAAATCCTACTATGATGCGATCAAGCCAATGACCAACAATGCAGACAATCTTATCCTCAGAGGCTTCCAGTCTTTGTACCAGCTCCACGGTCAAGACAATAGGATCGCCAAGTCTCCACCTTCTTTGGCTATCTGCTAGCTTCGTGATCCACTCGTATATCTCAACTGGAAAGGAATAGAAAAGGATCTCGTGGATTTCTATATATAGGTATTTGTCCAACCACTGTTCCTTTGCCAGCCGTGGATTTTTGTTCTCCTGCGCCGCGAATTTGTGGATCTTCCTGTCCAACCAATCCTCGATCTATTTCTTAGTTGGATTCCAATGATACGACATAAAATTTCTGTTATGTAGATTTCAGTCCCGACAATGGAACCATTTGTTGGCTATGTGGGGCCTGACCCAAGTTCAGCATTAGTTAGCCAAACAAATCCCTACACTATTGCCCTTTCGGCATCAGCCCATGGGGCGTGGACCAAAGTCTCACCTGAAGTAGTATGGGGGGATGATGGAACCAAGTTTCCGCAACCTAAGATGGTCATGATTTCAGTTTATACCCTCTATTCCTACTTCCACACAGGTCACTATATTTATGGCTCTATTAGTCTAGCCCTTTGTTCCATCCTTCAGTACCTCTGCGAAGGAGTAGGATTGACCTTCACGCAGTCTTAACCTACGATCTAGGTACTTTTGCGCTGCTATGACAACGTATTGTACAGGTTCCCCAGTTATCTTAAGTGTTTTACTTATCTTACTAAACAATCACAATTAGCGCCGTGTAAATTGATATCCTTACTTGCATTCAATTAACCAATATAGTCACATATATTCATGCATCACATAAACATTGTAAATTAAACCCAAAACGCAATATAACCAGATGCACTAAAAGGAAATAAATACACAGAATTTGCAGAATACTTCTCTTTATTGATATCTTCATATTATTACAAACTCTATCTGCCCTGCGCACACAGCTGCAGGGCTCCATGGATTCAGCTACGGACTTCCGCCTTTGGCCTTTACACACTCAGTTGCAAAGCCTCTACCTATGCTAAGACCAAAACACTTAGGCTTTTCTACCAAGACTCCAAGACTTGTCTTCGTCTACAAAAACTACTTAGAGCTTAATTTCTTAACTCCTTTTTATACAGTCCCATGGTCCGCGGACCATGGGTGGATCTTTACAGCCGACTTTACGCTTTACAAAATAAGGGCTGACAACCCTTTATGACTCATGATACCTTCACGCTCTGCGGCCACAAAATGCGGATAATTACAATTTTATTACAAAATTGACCCAAAACATGGGCTTTTAGCCCCAAAAATGTCCTTGGGGGATCCCGTTCCCAACAACAGTCATACACCTTCCATGTTTGGGCATCCCCTTCTCTCCCTTCCCAATCCCTCGGGCATTCCATTCCTTCACAAGATTTCCTCCAATAGGAATATTCTCAAGACTTATAGAGTCTTATAGCTAGAACATCCCTCTACCTTTATATAAATAGCACAACACATTTTTCATAACATAACTCTTAGTGATCAATGTATGTTAGTGGGTTCTAGTGTCACAAATGGCCTTGTCCCTAGGATTTTTAGCTTCACAACCATGATCTATCCTTCTTGGATATATCATCATCTCACTCACACACTTATAATTTCAATGAGATTAATCATTAAATCAAATATTCTTCTTTTTTCTTTTCTTTTCCAAACTTGCTTCATATAAGAATCATATTTCGTGAATATGGGATTTGTCTCATGGTGTTTGACTCTTGCATATGGTAGTGCTCGTCCTTCATTGTCATAACCAAGGCCATTTCAACTAAAATCTATACTTTTAGTTAACCAAATAGTGGTAATTGTTCATACATAAAATATTTTCATTGCAAGAATTATAACATCACCTGAAGTGATCTTAGAATTATTATACACATAATAATTCAATCACTTTCAATCGATTTAAAAATAAATTGACAATTGAAATGAGGTTGTCATTGCATTATTTATTTGCATTAGAATCATTCCAAGTATTCCATAATTCATTTAAACATTCATTCCAACGATCAAAGGGTCAAAACTGAAAGATACATATATCAAAATTCATGAGTAATTAACTTCCACTTTGCCTTGTAGGATGATCGATTCATGCCACTCATTCCACTACTCAAAAATTCTTAAAAATTATTAGAAGATATTTCTTTTCATGACATTAAATCATACAACTGATTGTCTCATACAAGCATGCATGCGCTCAATGTACCATGCATATATACCATCATGATTCATAATATGAGTGTCATGAACAAATGATGACATAGTAACTCATGGATGCATCACAAAGTTTCTAGCAATCTTTACAAACACCCCCTAGGTATTAATGAAAAACTTTCTTTCATATATTAACAATTCCATTCAATTTTCACATTGACTAGGGAAAACAAATCCTTCAATTATATGTTCCTTACCAACAAACTCAACATTATATGATAAAATCACTTGCCTCAAGATTAGTAAGTATTGGGCCAATAATCATGGACTCATGAACACAATTGCAATCCCAATAGATGCTTCATACATCCCACACGTTCATGCATTATCTCAATACATTACCAAAAATATTTTATCTCATGAGTGTATTATTCATTCATTTAATCTTTGTTCAACATAGGAGCTCAATGCATGCACACATTATTAAGATTTTACTAAATATTTTGTGCTAACACATTTTGTTTTTCCTTAACCATACTTATTCTTTGGAATTCATGGTATACATGCATTAATTTGAAAAACAAAAGATATCAAATTCAACCAAAAGGAATTCTTACCCAGTTCCTTTACCATTTTACCTTTGCTTGCTACTTTCCTTACGTACTTGGCTACCATCACATGCATTCTCAGCTAAGATCTTTTTCAAGGAGTTCAATTCGATTTTTAGCATACTTGATGTTGCAACATTCAACAACCCCTAAAATGATCTCAGCCACACACATTAGTCGTAAATCTACCATTTCATATTTTTACACACAAAACACAAAATCAAATCAAATGGGAACTATCTCCTCAAAATCAAAAAGCCAAAAAAACCCCAAAAAACATGAAAAAACAACCCAAAAATGAAAGTGTTGATGTTGCATCAGCACCTCTTTTTTCGGGGTAAATTTCCAACGGTTTTTAAAAATGGCAGTAAATTTTTTTGTGAAAAAAAAGATTAAAAAAAAAAATACTATGAAAACTAAAAGTGTTGATGCTAGAAAAACATTCTTTTTCAGGGTAAGTTAGGGTCCTATATTTCATAGGATGACTCGATTGCATCTGTAATTTTGTATATTAGATGATTGTAAATAGTCTTCCATCCTGGAAATTTATTTCCAAAAAAATAAATAGAAAAAAAAAAAAGACAAAAGAGGGTATAAAAAAATATAATGAGAAAAGAATAAAATTAAAAAATATAAGAAAATAAAAGAAAAAGAATGAAGAAACCCCACAAAAAATATGTATGAAAGTGAGCAAGTCTAAATACCACTCCAAGAAAATTAAAAAATGCATCAATAATACTTTTGAGATTTTCAATGAAGTGTGCAACTTGTTTAAATGCCACATCAAAGTTAGAAGTAGATTACTAAGTTTGATCATATTGTTTAAACATGATTAAACTGAATCAAATAAAAAATAGTTTAAAATAGTAAATAAATCAACCACACAGTCTAATCAAGGTTGAATTTGATTAGATAGAATAAATTATTAACCAAATTATTTAATCTTGGTTAGTTAATAAACATATGAAGAAAAAGGATTAAAAACCTTAGAAAAATGGAAAAAGGGCTTGCAAGTCAAAATGCAATCTTAAAAGTAATAAATCATGGTTAGTTTAATTAATCGAGTTATGTTAATCGTGATTATTATAAGTTGTAATAAAGTTTTGGATTGGACACGAAAATTTTGTCTTTTGTAATAAGCCGAACGCATTTTTCAATGGCCATGATATACCCCACCCGGATCAACGGCGAGGGATCATTAACGCCCCAGCCCCGACGCTTCCGAAGGTTATCCTATAGGGGAGGTCTAGGTAAGTGGTCTCCTATAACTCACTTTTACTATGTGGCCATCCCCTCATCTCCTCCACTTCCCCCCCCCCCCCCAACCCCTCTAAACCTATACGCCAGTACCACTGTTTCAGCTCCACCCTTAATTCACCTTCCACTATCATTGATTACCCCCACAACCATTTCCCACCACTCCATGATACCTTGCCACCTAATCACCTCATGTATAATCCTATCCCTCAACATCATCGCCTCCCGTCATCCTATCGCGCCACGAACCACTCCCATTTTTCCACCTGTCCTCCCCGCTCCCGTCCGTTTCTTCTTAATATTGAATCCAACCGTTCCTAATCGGAATGTTCCTATATGCAATGAACCTGCTTCATAACGGTCCAAATGTAACATAAAAATACACTAGCTCTATAAAAACAAGAAATTTTCTCAGGTGGCCCCCTTTCTTTTCCTGTTCATGATAAATATCTACTGCGTGACTTGATTGCCAACTCCTCCTACCTAGCTATCCATTCAGCTACTGCATAATCCATAGAACATTTCTCCGGTCAAGTACCTGTCATGACAACAAAATACAGAGTGACCAGTTTGTATTTTCTCGGGTAACCATTATCCCTTCTGTCTCATTTTTTTGTTTCAATATGGCACCTAAGGGAAAATCTAAAGCATCCCATGAGAACCTAATGTTAACCCCATCTATTGATTTGGACCATCAACCCTTAGTCGATCATTTATACCAATTTGTAGAGACCAATTGTGAGTTCGATCTTTACGAACTTCACAATCAACTTAAATAGAATCACCTTGACCTCAGTGATGATTTGGGACTGTGGGACTCCATCTTGCCCCAATTTATTTTTCCCTAGACCTATTATTTCCCAGAATTTGTAAAGTGGTGTTAGTTTCGATACATTCCCGATAAAAGAACAATAGTGTCTGAGAATGGTGAAATTCCTTTTGCCATTAATGGTCATTCAATCTCAGAGATGCTCCAAATCCAAAACGCTGATCATTTGACACCTCTTCACCCATATTTCCTCATGGAAATGTACAATAAACTATATTTCCCCCAGAGAGCCAAGATATTTGAGACCTTCCTACCAAAAAATGCCAAATTGCCCAAAACAAACCCTCCTTATCTTGCTTCTATTTTCCCTGAGATGACCAAAAAAATAATTTCAATAGTTTCATGCCTATTAGGATACCATTCTGAACAATGGGTTGATGAAATCACCTTAGCCTTTCTTTTTATGTTTTCCAAAGGTGAGAAGCCTCCTTCAATTTTCTATTATAGTGATTTTTTAGCCGAGAGCATTCATGAACAATTCACGAAATTTTCAAATAATAGAGTGTTCAAGTATGCATCTGTCTTGGTGTATTTGTTTCTTTATTATTAATTAGACAAGTTTTCTTTTCATCTACAAAATTTAGACAATCAAGGGAACCCCCAATCAGTCATTCACTGGACCTCCCTAGTTAGAAAGAACAACACTGAATTCACATTCAGTGATTTTGTGGATCAATTTTTGCATATGGAATCTACTTTGTTAAAAAATGATGTAGAACCAAGAATACATCCATAGATCAACATAATTTTGCACCTAAGTGACCAGACTAAGAAAGGAGATTGGTATTTATACCATAGTTATACAGAGATCAAGATATATGGGTGTGAATTGCCCCGTTATAAACCCCCTAAGTTTGTGCCAATTCACATTTTTGCCTTAGAATTTATCAGGAAAATGATCAACATGGACCAGCTTCACTTCCTGGCAGCCAAGAAGAAAGAACAATTTGAAATAAAAGCACAAATTGGTCCCTTCACATGCAATGCAAGATTAGCAGGACAAGAAATAGATGCCATTTTGAAGCAGATGAACTTCAAACACTGTATTACATGGTCCTATGGCCCTTTTGGTATAATTTCTAAATTAAGGATAAAATAAAGGTATTCTCCTTATGTCCATACTTATAGACTAGAGATAGATCAATTCATGAACCAAGAAGAATGACATGAGCATACATTACAAGAGGTTGAAGACTAGGTGTTGTCAAATTCACAAACACCGGTACCATGGGAAAAGGTTGAAAAAAGACCACGGGAAACCATTTCCCCTTTAGTGACAGAGATTTCAGCAAAGGATTTCATAGTGTATAATAAGAAGAAGAAGACCATGGATGTAGAAGAGACACAACAACTGAGTGCAGAAAAAGAACAACCTATTATCTAAATAGGCTCAAGTATACCTTCAGTGTAAACTGGAGAGGATACCATTATTATATCTCTGATGAAATCACTAACAATAGATACACCTGTTTCATCACCAAAAGGAGAGATGGAATAGAGAAAGAAAGATTAGAATACTTTTACTATCTACAAAGAAATCAAAGCAAAAAATCAAGCACTCAAGGCTACTATATTTTCACAGTTTTGGAAGCAAACAACCACCACCCATCATAGGCTTCTTTCAGCCTTTGATATTGAGAAGAGAAAAATGCAAGTTTATTTCATGGAGACTAAAGTTGCTCAACCGTGATCAGCATATGAATACAAGTAGCTCATTTTTTATTTTGATACATATATCATCCATCCTATAGACCAAATCAACTTCCATAAATAGTCTGGTGAGATGCTTTAAAACACTATCACTAATTCAGCTATGGCTCCCTCAGTCATGACCTACTAATTAAACATGAAATCAATGATTTGTTTCTTTCCAAGCCTACCTTCAAAAAATACACAAAGGTGGATGAGACTTATCGAAAGTTAGTTAAGTTTAAACTTCTAGATGAGGAGAAATGGAAAAAATCGTGTGAGTTACTAGAGTAAACAATCGTTTTTCGGACTTAAGGGATTATACAACGAAAAAGAATCTTCAGAGTCTTCTTTTCATTTCTTTCAAACTCTCTAAAATTGAAAGAGACCGAGTTATCGTTGTCGTTAAACTCGTTAAAACTGAATAGCGACAAACTCATCCAACAGGACGAGAACGAGTTTCACTGTTGCTAGGCTCGCTAAAATATAGTGACAGGTTCGCCCGAAGCACGGATTATAGAACAAGCATATGTTATCCTCCTCAAGCTTGACAAAAATAAAGAGGTACTGGTCAGCAATGACTGGGGAAAATTGGGAAGAAAGCAAGAAGAAACTTTATTGGTAGCAAGTTGCTCTTGAACATGACACTTTCCTTCCGCGTCCATGTTGGGTTGGGTTGTTTCGTTCGCTGGTCCTCACCATTGGTCCGTCACGCCATCCATCTCTAAGGTTAATGCTACCAATCCATCGTCAGTGTCACCGATATGTTCAAGAGAAGTCATTCAGACAATTCACCTGTGTCTCACCCACTGCAATACATTCATGCTTCATTCCTTCATGACCACCACCCTGAACCCCATATCGTCAATTTGTTTTCACCTCCAAAATCATTTGCTTCGTTCCGTGTCGTTGATGTGGGATTCATTAATTCCCTCCTGCGACGAGTCGCTTCTTGTCAACATCAGCTCATTATCCAAGAATTTGACTTAGGAACAACCCTTTTGGTACTTTGAAGCTTGCATGCCTCAATGGCAAGTTTCTCACTTTCGGTGACAGGTTTACATCAATGGCCTTTGACTGAGAGATTTTATGTGGTGTTCGACACCGAATCCCTTTTCACACCACGTGAATTGTATTGTAGTACCTTGAGGGTCATCGTCATTATTGGTGATTCCTCTCGCGCTTGTTAACAGCTTACATCATTGGCTGGTAATCAGGTGATGTCTTTCCATGTTAGACTCCAAAAAAATTTTCACATGGATCGACTTGTACTCCGAGTGAAGATTGGCCAAGTTTGAAGACCCCGGATCTAGTTTCTTCCATCCGGGCTGCAATATATTCAGGAATATAAAAACATCCAGTGTACATCATTGCCGATCAGATGATCATCCAAATCAAAGGATGATGTGTCCATATCATCAGTCTGTCACACAGACGATCGTCTGTCCTATGTACATGAAAATGAGTTTATAAATTTGAGCATGAGAATTCCTGCTTGAGCTAGATCATGAAAAAATGTTGTCAAATAATGTATTTTATTGTATCTTATTACAGGTCGCCTACCAACTCAGAAAAACTTCACATCCTCATAGTAAAGCATTTCACCCAACATCAAAACAGATTAACGACCTCATGCTTCAGGGGCCAATGTTATAGACATTTTTGGGCACTTCATCCCCAATCACAAATGTCCATAAACTGAGGGCTCTTAAGTCCCTAAAAGGGTTGCTTCACTGCCTAAAGGAACAAGGTCAACTGATTACATCATCTCCCAGAACTTCTCCACTGAAACTGCTCATAAATGGTCAAAACTGGACCATACTGAAAGCTCCATGCAGGGGGTGCGATGCATATCACCTTCCCAATGTATAGGGTGTAATGCATACTGTTTTTCTCCTTTGTAGGGTGCGATGGTCAGGAATGGACAAATAGCAGGGACCAAAAAGTGAGGTGGAAGATCATGGAATCTTCCAGAAGCTTCCCCTCTAACACTTGCTACTCCATTTTCGACCAGGAATGAGTAAGAGATCTGCATTCTCCAAGTGGAAGCAGGAACTATCAGAGAGAAGACACTAATCAAGATCCCAAAAGATGACTCACCTCTCTGTAATCATCTATATATGGATCC
>APFE031748770.1:0-39747 GCA_000404065.3 Pinus taeda
AGAGGCTAAGGAGAGCAAGGGGTCTCAAGGATTCTCCTTAAACTGAAGAAAACATAGAATATTAAACAAATTTAAAGGTAGAGCATAGCAATTTCATGGATTCTACCTTAACACTTCATTTGCTTAATAAGAGAAGATTCAATAGAGATAATGATGCACATACACAACTTACAAGTATTGAGAGAAACAAACCATCAAGATATATAGCCACATGGATCCCAAATAGTGTTGCAAAACCCTGGTCTTTCCTTGCCAAAAATGCTGATAAGATATGTACAATATAGTCTCAAAACTATCCCAAGAGTCCAACCATCAAAACGACTAAGAAGATACATAATATAGGAAAGCTAACACATTTCCTTGCCTCTAAGGGTCGAGCTCATCATTTTAGGAGTTGTTTCAACCAATTCTAAACAGAGCACTAGAGTCTAGGCAGTCAAAACAACGTGCCTCTATAAGCTAGGAAACCAATTCATTCATTTAATGTTTTTCCTTTTCCTGAATGAATCTTCTAGAAGAGATAAATAAGTGTCATGTAAACATATAATTACATTAATTACATCAAGGAGGATGAAAATCCCTCCAAAAGTCAAAACTAGTCAAATGTTGCGTTTTCCTGAGTTGTAGGTGAAAAACTGGCAATTTTCCCTGATGCGTAGCGCGCCATTTCTCTACGCGTAGCGTGCCTTTGGGCCCACTTTTGGGGCCCTTCCTGGCATAAAAATGAGGCAAAATTGGTATTGTTGGAAAGGGTTGGATGTCTACTTTCCAACCCAAGTGGAATTTCTCAATTTGGTGCTCATTTGCCCCTCCAAAAATGCAATCTTCCAATACTGCTTCCTGTGTGTCCAAAAAGTGGCAGAAGGTCATTTTTTGCATGTTTTTTGACCTTTTGGGGGCTAAAAACCTGATGAAATGTCTTGGAAGTGCCTAAGCAGGTGTATTTTGTCATGGAAAATCCAAAAATGCTGACCTTTTGTAAAATGGACCTCCCCATCTTCAGGGTAGTGCGCAGCGCGCTACGCGTTGAGGGCAAAAACCTGTTTTTGACAAAAAAAAAAAAATTCAAAATTGAACAAAATGCTCCAAATTCTCTGAATTTTGAGCTGAGGTTGTATCATTGAGTGCCATGCTCCTTTAAGGAGGCTTCAGCCAAAATTTGGAGTGGATCGGGCCTTTTCCTTCGTTTTAGTGCCTTGGCCAATCGTCCTTTAAGTATCTTCATTTTTGCTTTGCACACATGCATGCGGGCCCAATAATGATTTTTCTTGTGTCGAAGAAAATATTTGTCTCTATTGGCTTTTGCCAACAACTTTTCCAAGTGAGTGTTCACCCGGATGAGCATTGATTCCTGATCGATAGGTGTCAAATCACCGGGTCTCCTACGGGCCAATTCCCGGTCTTCACAAATCTTCCGCTGGTCATAAAGTTCATGCTCATCTTCCAACTGTTTGTTGTGCTGCTCTAAGTAGTTGATCACCCATTTTTCCATCTGCAATTTCTTGTGCAGCGACTCACTCTCGTCCCTTTGCTCTCAGATGATCTCCTTGAGCTCTGAGGTAGGAGAGCTAGCATCAACATCAATGATATCTGTGTCCTGACCTCTTGAAGGACCCTCATCAATCATGGGCCTCTTGCCCTTGTCCTAGACCTATACTTGTGTTGAAGAAGATGGCGAGACCCCTTCCACCCAGGGTGGAGATAGTACTCGTCGTGCAACTACAAATAAGGCTCTGGGGCCTTTCTGATATGTCACATATGCTAGAGCATCAACATGCTCAGTCTCATGAATGTCAAACTGCTGTGAAGGCCCTCCCTCATCATGGACAATCTCAGGAGGTGGGTGTGGCACCATGAAGAAGTCGCGAGAAATGAAATCCTCCCATGGAATACCCTACTGTGCCAATTGATGCATCACTATGATCTTGATCAGTGCATAATGATAAATGCTCTTGTGTTGCTATGTTGGGCTCTTCCTTTGTACCATGGGCACCATCCTCTCTATATTTCGGCACATGAAAAATGGAATGTTCATCATTCATACCCGTGTGAAATGCATCAACAAACGGATGTGGTACGAATATAGACATGAAAATCTGCCGTGACAAGTGAAATAGCGAATAATGAGCCTCATCAAGGGTGCATACTCATCCCTTAGGAATATGAAGGGAAAAACAACAGTTAGGTGTCTCATACATCCAGGTTTGATATATGGCTCATAATGAAATCTGTCTAACTGTTGGCACTTGTTCCACTCCTCTGCAACATTTGGTATCCTAGTTGCTTGAGCAGCAATATCGAGTGATAGTGTGAAGTCCACTCCTACAAGGTTCACATGACCATTGTGCAAATGTAGGAAAAACAGGCAGACTAATTCTCTGTGATGTTGAATTTGTGAGATCCTCTCACAATACTCAAAACATGATAGGTACCGAAAACAGGTCACTGCAAGTGGACAAGCTTGCAAATGAGCCAAAGTGGTGGGATCCTCCCTGACATGCTGACCAGCTTTACCACCCTTGTGATGCTTCCTTGGAACCTCTATCTCCGGTGTTGAATCACGGTCATCACTCTATTCATAATCTGATTCGGTTTCTGACATGGTTTTGGAGGCAAGGTGACTGGAATGTAATGTTGACTTTGCACCCAATGAACTGTTTTTTGACTTTTTCAAATGCTGTCACCAAGGGGATCAATAATGGGCAACCTTGGACAGCAAAATACTTTGAAACCCTAGCACAACTAAGTCTTTAAATTTCACACAGCAATGTAGGGTTTCAACTTCACATTTTCATGACATTTTTAACATATTAATTTCTCATTGATCTTGCCAAATCAAAACTAGCCATGGAGGAGAGTCCTACCTAAAGATTTCTTGAGAGAAAAGAGGATTCGGTGGCTTGTTGGTGGTTTATTGGGTGAAAAACCCAACGCATAGAACACCTTGCCCAATGCGTAGTGCCCCTCTGATGCGTAGCACCTGAGTAAAATATACTGGAAAAGTCGCGCTGATGCGTAGCGCGCCCTGGGTGTGTAGCACGCCTCAGCTGATGTGTAACGTGCTCCTGAAAACTGCACAATTTGCTCAATGACTCTTCAAATCGCCTTTGCAAGGATTCTCTTGGCTTGTGAGAGGCAAATGAGTTGCTAATGAAGAGTGATGTGCTTTTATAGGCTCCCTTTTTATTTTTATTTGCCCAAAACCCACTTTGTAATGTTTGAATGTTGACACTTTTTGAATTAATTGGCTCTGACTTCTAGTTTCCTTTTCTTTTTTTTTTGAAAAATTTGGTTGAAATGATGATTTCTTTTGAAAATTTTTGCAGAGATGGCTTCAGAGATGCTTTGGCAAAGGAGACCAAGGCTGCACTTCAACATTTGGAGAATTTGAAATTTTGACAAAGTTTTACAAAAAATGAGATAATGACCTTTGTTTTTCAAAAACAGAGTTTTGAAAACAAGGTGAAAATTTAACTATACAATGATGAGAATTATTGAAATGATGCTTTATGAAGGACATCCCTCTGGACTGCTGGTCCTTTATGACCTCTCAAGACAAAAATTGACTCAACCCTAGACCTAAGACCTCGAAATTTAAAACAAGATAAATGACCCTTTGAAGATTTTATTCACTCAAACAAACCTGAACCAGTAGTGCCAAACAGGAGGGGAATAAAAGATGCAAACTCCTCCAGTAGAGTTATGGCATGCCTAACGGAATGCAACATGATCACACTGATGGGACACCTAATTATGAAATTCAAATAGCTTTGATCTCTGGTGGAGGGCTACTAGACCGACTCTAACAGGTTGTTCTTTCATTGCTATTACGTTGGTTATATGTTGGTTGCAAGAATGGTTTTATGAGAGGTTTTAGTTTTCGATCTTAACATATTTTATTTTTAAATGAATGGTTATTAAATGCATGACCTAATATATATTTTTGTAGCTATTATGAGAGGGCATTAGTCCTTCCTGTTGATTGTCAAATAAGTATGAGACCCCTATCTTCATATACATAATTATGACTTAGAGATTACATGTTCATGATTTGTTTGAAGAAATGTATGTCATGGTTAGGATTGGTCAGGTTAAGTCCTCCATAAATCTATGAATTAATGTAATTTTCTTTTTTTTATTTATCATTTTTTAGTGTTTCATTTCATTTTGGGCATAGATAGACATTTTAGCCCCGAAAAAGTGGCTCGGATCTTGGGGTCATTGACATAGAATTGTGTAGTTTAGTCTAATGTCACTAGGAAGTAGGCTTATGGTAGTGAGTGGAGGTTTATAGTCATTTGCTTGCCTTATCATGGGAGCAACTAGGAGTCTAGGTGAGTGAGAAAACAAGTTACCTTAGGGTTTGGTCACCTGGAGTGGTTGTTTGTCTCCTAGGGGTGTTGTAGATACTAAGGAAGGTCAATATGGTTTTATTCTATTAATTCCACTTCCTTAAATCTACTTAGGAGGTTGAGTCACATCATAGTAACACCTCATAACATGTTTACCCCATTCAACTAGTGAAATTGGGGAAGTTTTGGAGGGGGTGCTATAAGATCTTTCACTCATAATCAAAAGTTCAATGAGCCAACACATTTTCATGCATGTATCAATGAATGTAGTAAGACTCTTAGCTTTATGTTTGCAGTATATATTTCATTGAGAAGTACTAAGGAAAATGAACTATTTTGGCAACTTTCGTACTTATGTTCTTTAATGTGTGTTGTATTTTCTTAATTATTTGTTGTGTCTAGGTGAAATACTTTTATATATAGCCAAAGAACCTTTGATTACTCATGTGTGTCTCTCTTAGGATGGTACTATTACTTACCTTCTAGAGGCGCAATTTTATTTCCCTTTCATGAGATTCTTTGTTTACACATTACAATTGGTGTTTCACAGTGTCAACTTACTAGTTGCTAAAGGTTACATGCATCATCTCTTATGTGATTCATTGTATCAAAGGAAACATTATGGTAGTTGGGTTGATACTCTCAATGGGGCCCATACTCAGAATGGTGTGAAGTCTAAATGGGAGTTCACTTTTGGGACACCCCTTCATTGACACGTTCCTAGCACCATCATCAAATGACCCTAGAAGTGGGAAAAATGATAAGTTTTTCCTATTGAGTCTATTTTTAATCTCTTATCTCAAATGTATCATCCCCAAATCATAATACCATAACTTTTTTCCAATGTATCCCCAAGTAAATGTTTCATTTCCATGGAACAATTTGATGACTTATCTGAATTGACGTTTGATCGTGTGGGTGATACATCCATTATCGAGGATTCATTTCTTTTTATTAAGTTTTGTGAATACTATGAATTTAATTATGAAGATGTGGCTTGTGTTCTTTTCTTCCTCACACTTGAAGGTCGAGTTATTCGATGGTGTCATAACCTACCACCTACTTCCATTTATTTTTTTGAACACCTCATCAAGGAGCTTCATTTAGCCTTCGATATGTATGATTACTTGGATTTTTATAAAACCATTAATCAACTAGGAATGAAGCCTAATGAGTCAATTCAATATTTCTTTAATCAATTAGTTCACCTATTTTATGAATTTTCTAAAGAGGATATGGATTGGGATTTCTTGAAATGAAAGTTTTATCATTTGGTTCATATCTCTTTTCACTGTGAATTTGAACCCCTAGATGTTTCTTCTTACCCAAATTTTTTAAATCATGAGACACCTATAATTTCAAAGGAGTAACTTATTATTCCTTTTGTTCCTTTTCCTCCTCCTTTACTAGCACCAATTGTGGTTCCTCTATGCATTAATGAGAAGTTGGGAAATCTTTAAATCATATTCTTGACTTGTCTCTTCAACCTTCATTGACTTCCCATGATTCAGAACCAATGGAGCAAACCTTGGAATGGTTCATGGAGCCTAGAGTGAAGGATAACCCATCAAATCCTCAAGATGAAATTATCACTCTTAAACTAAATCTTGAATCTAGTTCCACTGAAACTATTACCTTTTCAAGAGATAGATGTCCTCCTCTATCATCTACATATTGTGACTCTTTATACCTTAGTTTTCTTGATCATTCTTCTCCACCAGCTAGTTCTTCAAGTTGTCTTGATTTTCAAGTTGTTGGTTTAAATTGTGATAAAGTACAAGGTTTTTATATTACACACGTAGAGGAGCATAAATGTGACGATTCTCTTGATTTTTCTTCTATTTTCAAAGACTTCCATGTGTTGACGGTGCTTCTTTATTCTTCGATGAATTTGAATCTAGTAATATTTGTATTTAGTCAAATGAAATAAGTTTGTTTAATGAACATAAATTCTTGGGAAAATACCATTTTTATGATGGTGATTCTGTTAATGCATATCATGATCAATGCACAAGTGCACTTACTAATTTTCCAATTTCTCTAGAAAATTGTGATTTGAAATATTTGTATCAACAGTCTATTTTGGTCAAAGAAAATATTTTCATAGAAGAATCCTCTTTGGCTAATTGTTTCTGGTCTATTATTGTTTATATGTCATGCTCTTTGAATCTTCCAACCAATAAGTAGGATTCTAAATTGACATAAGGAAATGAGGTCATACACGATGAATAAGTGAGCAATCAAATAATTGAGTATCCAATGTCTCCCTTGTCATTTCTAGTCTTGCATGAAGATAATTCTTTTATTTGGGTTACTCATCATATTGATACAATCTATCCATCCTTATATTTTTTATTACAAGAATCTCTTGACTCAAGTGAGTGAGATGATGAAGTTGTAAAACCTTATCAAATCAGTAATATAGATGGTTTCCATTTTTATGGAAGTGATTTAGTTGAAGGTATTGATAGTAGTTATCCACTCACCATACATGATCTAATTCAATCTTCACAATGTCATTCTACAATTTTTAAATTTTCAAGATTCATCAAGGAGTCAAGGAAGTTCAACTCTCTTTCGTAGTTACGTCAAGTTCTCACGACTCTACTAACATCTTTGAACTAAATCAGATTTGGATGTTGTTGAAAAGATCATTCCTTAGCATAGTTTTACTGGATGTAAACTCCCTCTTGAAAGATGTTTAGTATTTTGGATATGGTGCTTTTAAATTCCATGATTTGGTTTCTGATCGGATTGAGGATTCTAATTCAAATAGTTCATCTTCATGTAAGTATCATGCACTGAATTTGTGTTTGGAATGTATAGCTTTCATGGATGCATAGATATAAGAATATGATCATTTTAAAGATCTTGATTTCCTAAAGGATTCATGCTTAGTAAGTTGTTTCAAAAATAATTATCTCCTGGATTTTTTTGTGAATTTTGTAACACTAATACTTATCCTCATTGGCCCAGAATTCCACTTGAGTGTTACTCGATGCTTTATTTATTTGGTAAATCAAGTTCTTCTTTTTCAGTCACTACATCCTAACTAGTTTCTAATATTTTCTATATTGGAATTCCTTTTCAATTATTTTGATGATTATGATGCTAGCACAATTTGTCACCAGCTTGAAGGCAATGGTTTGTTACATTCATCATGTGAGAAAGATGATTCCATTGTTGAAAACATTTGCAAATTTGTTCAAATTGACCTATCTATATTTTCTTTTAATTTGGAATCTTATGACTTAATCAATCCATTTAAATAATTTTGGTCATGGTGACTGTCATTTAGCCTATCATTTTCTCACTAGGATACCTTATTACAGTTGTTCTATATCCAATGATATTTATGGTTTATCATCTCCCTGTTTGGATACATGTCAAGTAGTTGAGAAAATTTATCCTTTGTTGATGGTTACGCTAGGCCCTCACTATCTTTCCAAGCCTTCTAAACATGGTCATATTCATTTTTCCTCACAATATTCTTAACCAATGATCCCATGCCTGTGATTAAAAAATCATATTTTTAGTGATTTTGAGGTCTTCAAGAACACTATTTTAAATTTCATGATCCAATCTATGGTCAATTTCAAGTGTCATATTTAACAATCCCTTTCACTAATAACAAGCTTTGATCTTTTCTCATGCTAGATAACGAGGATAATGTAAATGAGTATACATTCACATAGAGTTTTAAAGGTTTGTTTGATTATGGTTTTTATCGAAAAGGTAATATTGCAAGTTGGTTAGAAGTAGTGGCTATGGCATATGTTTATGCTTACATGAAAGACCTTCAATTTGTTATGAAAGTTATTCAAGCTCTTATATTTTGTGTTTCACATTGTTTTATATATGTTTTAATTGCTTGTGTATTTGTCTATAAATGCCAAGAGCAGTAGTGGTGGCTACATTGGAAATTTCATTACACATGACCTTGACCCTCTAGTAGGTTATTTTATGAGTAGGTATAGTGGCATACAAGTATGCCTTGCACACTCATCTTGTACTTTCTCTCAATGATCTTTCTTATCACATACTATTTTTGGTTTAGCCTCAATTTTTTTCCTTTTGATCTTTTCTCCTTATTGTGTCTTGTCTTTATTTTTTCTTTTGTTTAATAATAATTTACATGAAAGATTCTCATTTCGCTCAAACGAAATGTGGCAAAGCTTGAAAAGGGTACTTGTGATGATGAACAATTATTTTATTATCTGTTATTTTCTTCTCTATCATGTGTTTCTATTATTTGGTCAATGATGTTTTAATGGAAAATACAATCCTTTCATGAGATAATATTTTTTTAGAACCATTATACCCATATATATTCTAGGAACCTCATTCCTATGTTAGGTTCTTTGTGTTTCAGTGTTTTGCACACTATTCGAATCAAGTAGAGAAGGAGGAGGGGAAAACCTAAACAATCAAACTCATACCATAGGTTATATATATACTTCTCTAAAGGAACAACCTCTTCTTCTCTCAATAGGTTGGGATCCCTCTTCCACCCCATGAAATAAATAAGTGTCGAAGAACAATCCTATAAATGAAAATAAATAAAGGGTGAAAGAAGCGAAAGGTTCCCTACATAGAGAGGTGAAGCAAGTAACTTGGTTGGGGTACTATCCAAGCTCGTTGGTAGCGAAGAAATGTTGGTGTTCATGTAGTGACTATGTCAAGGTACTATCCAGGCCTTTTCATAGTGGAGCAAGGCCAAATATGAAAACTCGTACTTTGAATATCTTAAGCTAGTGAATTATACTGCCCTTCTTCCAAATCGAAAAACTTGTGATATGGGCAGCCTTATGAATGTGTTCAATAAAGAAAGGGATGAAGAAGACTATATATATAATTAAGTTAGGTAGCGAAGCCAAAATAATCTGCATGATGAATAAATACTTCCTAAGAATCAAGATGCTTCATAGAAAATTAGAACAAGAGAGAGAAGCTTGAGTTCTACTATTGTGTCTCCAGGTGTTTTTTCTATGACAAACACCCTCCAAATTTTCTCCATAATTAAATTTTGGAGCCTACTGTCGATCTTGTGATCCTTTGTTCCATAGTCACTTTATGGTCCATTGATTCATTGTTCAGTGTTTAACTTTCTTCTTCATTTCTAAGTGTCAAAGTCACTTGCATGCACATCTTCAGAACATAGCAATTTCATGAGCACCCTCTTTCATGCATGCTTGAACAAGCATAGAAAAAGTCGATCAAGGGAGTACTTGTGTAATTTGAAACCTATGCAATAGTATGTGTCCACTTTCATTAATAGTGTCTCAGTTTTGTTTGTGATTGTACTTCTATTTTGGTTAGTTTTTCAAATTATCGCTTTTGCACACCTTCGCTTTTGCAAGAGTCATTTTCATGTTTAGAACTATCACTTTTTCTTATTTTCACTTTAAGAAGTGTTTTTATCATGTTATATTTTCTATGGCATGTGTAATTTTCTATGTCATTTGCATTTTACAAGTGTAGTTTTCACTTTCCTCATATTGTTGCAAATGTTCTCTTTTAGGCTTGGGAGGCATCACATATTGTATAAGCGGAGCTATGGTTTATTTCAAGGGGTAACATTGGTGCCAATGAGTATTGTTTATCATATAGATATATATTATACTCATTCCCAAAGTTTCATCCATTGTCAATCAAGTGTTGTCACTGTCATCATAAGGTATATCTTATGTGTTGCACTTGGGGGAAGTTCTTGTATTACCGTCTCATTGAGGGGATCATGTTTCTATTCTGTTATAAGTGATAAATGTTGTGTCATCAATTTTTCTAAGTGTGCTATCATGTTTAATATTCTTCCTTTATCAATTTGACTTCACTGATCCCACACATAGCCAAATTCTAACAATTTCAAGCTTGAGCAACAATCCTTCACTCATCCCTCTAGAACTGCACACTGTGTAATTTCAAACCTCAAGCTTAACCCTTACCTCTTAGTAATACGGAATTTGAAGTTCCTACCTCGCATAATTATACACTACATAGTCCTAGTGCTCAACTCTGACACCTTGAGCTCCTAAAGTACGCAATACAACCTCCCAGTCATCTCCTTCTATACACTCTATAGTGTCAAGCCTCAAACTCTTAGCCTATCTCCTTGAACTACGGAACCACATAGTTCCCAAGCCTCTCTCCCTCTAGAACTACCCACTGAGAAACTTTAAGCATCAATATTTCATCCTTGAGCTCCTAAATTACATAGTCTCAGGCCTCAGTCCTCAATACTAACCTCTTAAACTATGCACTACGCAATCCCTGAGCCAGTCACTCAGTAAGAAACCCAATTCTAACTTAGTCAGTGATTTTCATGAAGCAAGCTAGGCTAGGAGGTTTCTCGAATAATGTCATCTTTTCATGAGTGGATTCCACTATAAATTAATATATATTGACATGAAAAGATGATTCTTGGAGAATAAGAGAGATAAATCATACGAGAAGACACTTATGAAGCTGGAATCATGAAGAAGTCATTGGGCAAAAAGATTAAGGAACACTAGTTTAAGACCAAAGATTAGGACCACATGAAGAATCCATACCTTTCAGCCCCTTGGAGGGTGAATATTAAGAACAAAGGATATATTTCATCAATATGAAGTACTGAACATATCTCTCATGAATATTGAAGAAAAAGTAGCAAGAGAAGCAACTTATGATTGCCACTTTATCATGGAATCCATCTCATAATTATCAAGTTGTAACTTGTACAAGTTCTGTCACAATGTCATGTGTGTCCATGTGTCTTAACACATTACTTATGGATATAATGATGTAATTTTGGAAGGGAAAAAAGAATGTAATGTGTAGAAGTCTAAGAGTCATGTGGAATATTAAAAGTCACATAATCATAAATGGATAAAATAGTCTTAAGGAAAATTCCTAACTCATATAGAATTTCAGAGGTCACATTATAATTCTAAGAGTCATGGGGATATGAAATATCATTATCTTGTTATAAATACACCATCATAACTCAGGAAAAGGGGTTTTTAGAGGCTTCGCCTTTGGAGAGCTAGCCTTGGCTTCTCTAGCCTAGCATAGGAGAGAAGATCATTCTTTGGAGAAGCAAGAAGTGACTTAACGTTTCACTATTAGAGTTGGTGGTTCACCACTATAATTGTGTACTTAGACCTTTCACTCATAATCAGAACCTCGATTAGCCAACACATTTTCATGCATGTATCGTGAATGTAGTAAGACTATTCTTTGTATGTTTATGGTATATGTTTTTTTCACATGTACTAAGCATATTGAACTATTTTGGTGGCTTTGTTACTTATCATGTTGAATGTGTGTTGTATTTTCTTTACTATTCGATGTGTCTATGTGAACTATTTCTCTATATAGCTAATGCACCTTTCCTTTCTCTTGTGTGTCTCTCTTAGGATGGTACTATTACTTTTCTTCTAGAGGCTTGTGTTTATTTCCCTCTCGTGAGAGTATCTATTTACACATTCCAACAGGTGTTTGATAGTGTACACTTACTTGCTTACTTCAAGGCTATGTGCATCCTCGCTTATGTGATTCGTTGTGGCCAAGGAAAACCTTATAGCTATGGTAGCTAGATTGATACTATGGATGGGGCCCCTACTTCAAATGTTGTGAGGTCTCATTGGGACTTCCCATCGGGGAGACCCCCTCAATTGATAGATTTTCGTCACCATCAATAGTACAAAATAGTATTCATTGTGTGTAACCTAATCTCAAAAATTAGCAACAAAAGGTATGGCATATCATTTCATATTTGCAAGCTTTTAATATTAATTCTATTCGTTGAATTCATAATGCAACCAAGACACAATAACTAACATTTTTGCTAGGTTGTCTCCTTTGGGAGATGTATTGTCGATTGAGATTATTAATAAGCAATATATGCCTCATAACATTATTAATTTTTATTTTTTTAATAATGAACAATAGATACTAAATTTCATGGAAAATGGTGATGTGTTTAAGGATGAGGCAATTGATGAAGATGAGCATGAGAAAGTCTTACAAGGATCAGCTCAAGAAAATAAAGGAAGCCCCATGTCGAAGGGTGTGGTATCTTTGGAGAAGTTATATGATATGGAGAACTATTTTAAGGGACCCACTAATCTAAGGATTCTTAGTTTACACTAATGCAGGAACAACTAAATTTCGCTACCAAAGATCTAAGATATGTGAGTAACGGTACGTGTTGTACACCTCAAGAGTGACAAGCTTTTATTTTTCTCTTTAGGAAGTATCAAGATATGATTGTGTGGACATACAGTGATTTAGAAACTTATAATAAATGAATTATCTAGCATGTGATACCCATTAAGGAATGGGTAAATCCATTTTAGTAGATGTTAAGAAAAATCCATCCCATGCTTGATCCCCTCATTTACAAATAACTAAGAAACTTATTGGTCACTCAAATCATATTCAAATTTCATCATTCCAATCGGGCCTTTGATTTAGTTCTTCTGAGAAATAAATCCCAAGAGATACGATTATGTGTTGATTTTTGTAATTTTAACTGAGCTTCGGATAAGGAAAATTATCCCTTGTCTTCTATAGGGCAGATACTTCAGACAATATTTGGGTTAGAGATGTTCTTGCTATTATATGGATTTTGTAGAGACAACTAATTTCTAGTAGCAAAACCTCATAGACATAAAAGCACATTCAAGACTAAGTGGGATACCTTTACTTTTAAATGGATTCCTTTTGGACTCAGTAATGAGGGTGCTACATTTCAACATGATATAGACATTACATTTCATGGTCTTATTAGACAAAGTGTAGTGGTGTACTTAGATTATGTTATGGTATTTTCAAAGAAAATATTTGCTTAGTTTAATCATCTAAGTCATATTTTTTAGCAATGTCAACAATATGACATATCTTTAAATCCTAACAAAAGCATCTTTTGAGTGTCTGAGGGTAATATCTTGGGCCACATTATAGCTAAAAGTGGGATTAAAGTGGACCGAAAATGGGTCAGATTCCCTTTCCCATGAATAAAAAGGCCACGTAATCATCCCCGGGGAAATTAACTTCCTTCGAAAGCTCGTGTCTGATTATGGAGAAATTATTAAGCCATTACAAGCGATGATTAAGAAGGATGCAGTTTGCTAGTGGGATTAAAGGAGGAAAGATGCATTCACCTTGATTAAATAAGAAATTGTCGAAGTCCCAACATTGTATGGTCCATATTTTGGCAAATATTTATTGTTATATATTTTCCTTTTGACATGTCACTTGCAATTGTTCTAACTCATAAAGATGATCAGGGAAATGAGAAATCTATATCATTCATGAGTGTTGGCTTATAGCAATCTCAATAAAAATACCCCACCATTGATAACAAATTCTATGTAATATAGAAGGAAATGAAGCATTTAAATCCTTACCTTCTAAAAAGACATATTATCATCTTTGTACCTCACCTAGTGGTTATATTGCTTTTTGTACTACAAGAGTTGGATGAGAGGAGGGCATACTAGATGGCAAGCCTTCAAGAGTATTATCTTGAATTTAATCCAATTCATGTGATAAAATTCCATTGTCTTTGTTGGCTTGTAGCAAAATAAAATAGTTTGTCAAAAGAGGAATCTTCCAGATGGGAGCAAGAAACCAAAATATAGAACATTGAACAAGATAACCCTACAAATGCAATAATGCCTTTGTATACGGATGTGTGATAATGTCTATACCATAGTACATTTCCCTTGTATTTATCATCTAAATAGAAGAGGGTTATTTGACTTTATCATATTAGCTTGTGCATGGCGTTCTTTACGGAAGAATCAAAATGATGTCCTTATTAGATATTGAGAAGCACAAGATTCAAAAGGGGTATTAAAATATCTTCATGATGAGCCAACTGGTGAACACTACATAGACAATAATACTACACATAGAGTTATGTGGGTTTGTTATTATTTGTGTACATTACTCAAATATGTTCATCCATATTCCCATTAGCATTTAGTTTGTCAAATATGTGCTAGTCACAATAGAAAATCAGCCAACCCATTATAGCTTATTGTCGTTGAAGAACCTTTCAACAATGGGGATTAGATATTATTAGCAAATTGTTTCAACATTCATCAAAGTATAACCAATATATATTAACTAATAAAGATAATTTTACTCAGTGGGATGAAGCATTTCCATTGAAACAAGTGAACGAGCATGAATTCATCAACTTCATTAAGTAGAATATCATCACCAGGTTTAGCATTCTTGCGTCACTTGTTTTTGATAATTCAACTTATTTTTCATCGCTAAAAGTTTATGAATAATCAGTAGAAAATGTTATCATTTTAAATCACTCAGCTAATTATTATCATCATGGAAATGATTTAGTTAAGTCTACCAACAAGAATATAATTCACATCATCAAGAAAATCATCTACTATGAGAAAAGTATCTAGCATAATGCATTAATGAATGCTTTGTTTGTTAAGTGTGTCACAACAAAAGGCTCTCTGCAAGCTTCCCCTTACTTCCTCATGTGTGGAAAATAAGTTTTCCATATTCTGAACATATACTTCCAAACCTTTCAACTTTCTCAATAATCCCAAGGTAAACCATGTCTTATTATTCATACTAGGATTTACACTCTTTTGAAGTTATAGGAATTAACGTGTAAATAAAAATAAGAGTTTTCTATCCATCAGTCATATCAAGCGATGGTTTGACAAAAAATTTGTGGTGAACAAGGCATTTATTGTGGGATATCTATTATTGAAGTGGGATGAATCCCACAAAGAGAATGATAAGAAAACTAAATTCTAATCCCTTTAGACAAGAATTTTCATTGTGCATGATAAGTTTGGCCACCATACTTACCATATCCAATCCTTAGACGGGAAGATGGACTCTCCTCCTCTAGATGGCCAAGATCTCAAAAATTATTTGCAATAGTACCCTAGGGATGTTTCCGTACATATGTACATACTTATTTCTTTGTAATTTTGTTTTTTTGTTCATTCATGCCATGCTATGTCCATTTCTTTGTCTCCTCCTTTATTGGTCATGTGAATGAAAGCTTTGTGTATAAGTTTTTCTTCTGATTCCAAAAAATATGGAAAAACTTTATAAGGGCTTTGTGACATATGAAAACACTTAGATAAATTCCAATCCCTCTTATTTATCTTGGTCAAATATATTTGAGGTCAATCATTTCCCAATGAAAGATATGATCTATTCGAATGGAAAGCTTCAGAAAAAACACTGGCACATGCATCTATTTTAGGATATTCATTACGGAACTCAATATTTTAATTGAATGGTGTTCTTCATGTTCATCCAATCAAGCAGAGAAGGGAAAGGGAAAAACAAATAGTGAGCATATTAATTTCAAAGATTTATACTGGTATATAAGAGAACAAACTCTCTTGTGCTCAATAAGTTAGGATCCTTCTTCCACCGTAGCGATATAAATGTCGATAAAATGCCAATGAGAATATTGAAATAAAATATGGGGTGAAAGAAGAGAAATGATTCTTGCAGCAAGAGGAGAAACAAGTAAATTTGTTGGGGTACTAAACATGCTCATTAGGAGTAAAGCAATGCTTATGTTCCTACAGTGACTCCATCAGGGTACTAAACAAGCTTGTTGACAATGGAGAAATGTTAGAGATGAAATTAATATGTTGATCATCTTAAAATCACAACTACATATTACCCTTTCCCTAAATTGAAACAATTGTGATATGGAAATACTTACGAATGTGTTTAACCTAGAAAAGGATTGGTAGAGACTACACCTATTACCAGGTTAATGAGGAATCCAAGATGATCCATGCAATGAATCAATACTTTCATAAAGATTAGACCTTATGCTTAAAGCTAGACAAGGAAAAAAGAAGTTGGATTTCTACCAGTGTCTCTCCAAGTCTTGTCACTCTTATGCACCCTCCAAAATTTTCCCTAATTTCAAAATTTGGAGCCTTTATTTAACCATGTATGTTTTTCTTCCAATAATTAAAGACATTCTATACTTGTTTTCTATGTTTCCAAGTCCCTTCGTGAAGAAATTCCAAGTGTCGCCTTTTGTTAAGGGAAGTGTTTCTATTTGTGAAAGGGAGTTATAATGTAGATTTAAGAGGAATTTTTAGTGTTTTCTATTGTACTAATAGGATTTACCTATCATAGAAATATCCATTAGACCTATTCCTAGAGTACTGTGCACTTTATTTTCGCAGTCGTCACTTGTGTTACGAAGTGTATCTTAAGTGTGGCACTTGGATGTATGTGTCGTTTTGTTGTAATTTCAATGGATGCATGTTGATTTTAGGTGTTAAGTGTTTCACTGTTGTGTGGTTCATAATTTTGAAGTTTGTGATCATGTTCAAGTCCTGTTTTGGTTTCATCTTTTGCTTCACTCATTCCACACTTAGTCATTTTCTGAAGTGTTCCTCTCTTTGCAACTTTATTGACCAACCACTCTTCAACTTTCCTACTTGAATTATGCATTGCATAGTCTCAATACCCAGTCAACCACCCTTGCATCCTAGAACTGCGCACTGTATATTCTCTACCTCCAAGGACTGCACATTACATAATTCCAATGCTCAATCTCTACCTCTTGTACTTGAAAACTATGCAACCCTTGTCCCAGTCACTCTTACATTGTACACTCAATAATTTTATTCAATAGTGAGGCCTCTCTCAATCCATTACTTGCACAACTACACAATCTCCTAGCTTAGTCTTCCCAGGACTGTAAACTACATGATAACGATGAGCAAGCCTTCCTCACTACATCATTAACTCTCTCAATTATGTATTCCTTCCCTCCAGTCCCTCAACCATTGTCCATTGCATAGACATAATGACTAGACATACATCTTTATCTTATCGAACTACGCGCTGCATAATCCATATTTTTTCTTGTTAGTCCTACAACCTACCCCAATTTGATTGGTTTGCTTGAATCAAGAGAAAGAAAGGATAGGATATTTCCATACTAATGTTGTCTTATTAGGAATTAATTTCATCTATAGGTAATGTTATCTTCACATGATTTGGTGATGCTCAAGGAGGATTCTAAGGATATCATGTAAGAAGACACTTGTGAAGTTAGAGATACAAAGAGAACATCAAGAAATAAGATGAAGGGACATTAGATCACAACAAAAGATTGAAGATGAAGATCACAAGGAAGACTCCTAGCCTTTTGGAGGATGAAGATGAAGTAGACACAAAACATATTGAAGATATAAAGATGCTAGCAAGAAGATAATCTTAGCATTAGAACTCTATAATGAATTCCATGTCATCATTTCCAAGTCATGGTTTGTTAAAGTGTAACCTCAAAATTCATATATGTCATTATATTTGGCCTAATCACTTATTGATGTAATTATGTAATTTCTGATATGAGAACATGTAGAGTTTTTGGTAGCCCAAAGGTCACTCATAGAATGTGAAAAGTCATGTAGAAATTCCAAGGGTCTCATAGGAATTCAAAAAGTCATAAGGAGGTCAAGAGTCATTATGGAAGCTCGTGAGTCATAAGCGAGGTTGAGAGTCATGTCATTTGTTATACATACACCACCATAGCTCAAGTAATGGAATTTTCACCTTGGCTTCTCAAGCTAATTATAGGAGAGAATATTAGGCTTTTGAGAATCAATTAGTTTCTTGATGTTCCACTATTGGAACCAATTTTATATCATTGAAATAATGTATTTGGGATTTCAGTTAATAATTTGAAGCTTTTGCAGCCAACACATTTTTCATGCATATGTGGTGAATGATTATGAGACTATTCTTTCATTTTTTTGTGGTGAATGTTTATGTGAAAAAATACTCATGAAAACAAACTATTTCATTGGCATTAGTATGCATCTTCGAATCATGTTCCTTTATCTTTTATGATCGTTGTTTCTTTGTGAACTATTTTACAATATTTATAACAATTGTTTCATATATATGTGTGTCTCTTTATTTGGATAATATTATTTCTTTTCTCCTAAAGAGTCATGTTCTTTTTATTCCATGAAAGAACCATTACACACTTCACAATTGAATACATCACAAGGTCGAATTACTTGTTTATGTAAAAAGTACATATGTTTATCTTGTGTTGTTTATTAAATCCATGGTCGATATTTAAGCTAATTACAACCGATAACATTGTATAGTTGGCTTCCTACTCCAAATGATGTGAGGTATAATTGGGACTTCATATTGGGGAGACCCCCTTACTGTTGGATGCATCCAACAATGTCAACAAAAAGTAAGGTCCAAGTTTCAAGTCCTTGATGATATGATCCCTATGCTTACGCCAAGGCAAAATCCCTTTCTTGGCCAACCTGTTAGGTGAGAGGCTTGCTATGTGAGATAGAGGAGCGTTTTGGAGTTTCGAGAGTCAAATGGTTTGGCTACACAATTCAAAACCTCTAACAAGGTCCTCTGTTTTGATCTTAGAAGAACTTAACCAAGCAAAATGTATTTTCTATGTCAAAACTTGGAAAGGCACTTCTATTTTCTATTTTTTTAATTTTCTAAATATAATGAGAAATAAAATGGTAATAGTACATGGATGATATATGAATCATGATTTATAATTTCTAAAAGTATCATTTTATATTGTTTGTATAATATTATAAACTTTTCAGTGCTCTATCATTAATGATTCAACTTTCATGTATTATAATTTAAAATTTTTAACACTTTTGTTGGGATCCTTTATGTTGAAGATCTTGAAATCCCCTACATTATTTCCTAATCTTTGGGGAGTTATTCTACTTATCCTTTAGATTCATTCCACTCCTCATGTATTCCTATGTCCAGAAAAATTGGCGGAACATCACAATAAGGACATCAAGGTGTTCTTAAGAAATTGAATAACATAGAAAGATTTATGTAGAGAATAAAAAAAAAAAGATTCAAACAAATATGTCCACCCTATTATGCAATTTTTATTACAGTAGAACTACAAGTAATTTGCAACAATATATATTCATTAATGCGTGAAAAAAGGGAAGCCACACTTACATAAAAATGCCTATAGTCATATTCCTCTTCATATATATTCAATTAGGCATCAAAGAGAAATTCTCTAACAATTCCAACCATGAGAAATGACACAGAGAGATACTCGTTAAATAGAGTCGAACCCCATCTCCTTTTGTAATAAAATATGATTTCTTTTCCTTGTTCTACTAATACTAAAAATAACAATAAAATAATCTTGCAATGTTCTAGATCCATACCTTACTGCAAGGGAAAACAATAAAATATTGCATCCTTAACCTTAATATCTTAACTCCATTAAATTACCATTATATGGTTATAAATAATAGAATACTATAAAAATAATAACCTTGAATTTTCATAGGCAAGCATCGGTTCCACCTTTAGGGTTCTATTGGCTTGAATCAAACCTTTTTCATGCAAGTGTCTTCTAAACCAACACATCCTCATTGGAAATAATATTTACACTTCTATTCTTTCTTAAACTATTCATTTATCTTCTAAAATGCCAATAATTCTTCCTTGATGTTTGTGCAAGATGAGTTGGAAACTTTGACATTGTCATCATGAATGTGTTCATCAAACTAGGTCAAAAATGTTATCAAGAGTAGGTTTCCTCAGAACAAGCATTAATCCTTCTAGAATAATTCCATATAGAAAGGGATGTCATTCTTGGTGCTCATGCATGGATATCCTTTTGACCATGTCAAGGGGTGTGAATAATTATAACTATATTTCTCTTCAATTTTGGGATGCTCCTTAAATCATGTACAAAGTTGCCACATGTCTCTAGTTTATGGCATCTTTCCCATTGATTTTTATCATATAATAAGTGTTGGAGGCTTTCCTATGTAGATTAATCCTCACCAACGGTGAATAAATTCTTGACATTAGTCAATGGTTCGAGCATACACGGAAAGTGGACCCATAAAAAAAGATTTTACCTTGTAGATCTAGAAACACATCTTGTTGCAGAACCTCTAAGGTAATTTTTTTGCTACAAGTTTCCAATCCATGCAACTATTCTACTTTATTTATAACTCACATGGAATAGAATTTATTGATCTTTTTAACCCTTGAAACACTAATAATGGCTCTAAACTACTTGGTCCTTTAGACACTCATAATGGCTCTAAACTACACGTTCCTTATAACTTGTCACAAATAAGTGACATGGTTGTTGAAGTAGCAAAACTATAGATAAAAAAAGTTTGAATACTTCATCACATGAACATTCAATGTGGTTACTATTATTCTTCATCCCATAGATGGCATTCAATATTTTAAGACTTGGAGCATGCTTGTTATACATAGGTTTAGTGATTGCTACAATGTTGTTGGCCACTAGACAACGTTGATAATAATGTTGTTGGAAAATTTTCAAAATCCCTTTATATGTCGTTATGTTTTCCTAGGGAACTTATTCCTCCTCCCCATATCATATGTAATGCCCATTACCACTGTTATGCACAAAACACATTTGAAACTACCTCATCTAATTTATGCAGTTATCAATTATGATTAGGGTATTAACTAAATTTACATCATAATTATGCTGTTGATGCATAACTATATGTTGTTGATGCAAAACTATATGTTGTTGATGCACAACTATATGTTGTTGATGCAAAACTATATAGTAAATAGTAAGAAAAATCCAAATTAGGAAATAAAATCTAACAATAAAAATCCTTCTCGCATCCCAAGGCCTAATATGAAAGATAAGTTACAACCTTTCTAAGGCTTTCCAAATTCTCTTAAGAATAACAAAACCTACAATTTTTAAGTCCATCCCAGTGCCTCAGATGTCACAAGTTGAAATGGACTTGTGCAATTCACCAACATGCTCACCACGAACAAATATGAATCCAATAACCCTCTTCAAGTCTTCATCACTAAATATTCAATATTTGATACTCTTTCTGAGCAATAAGTTCTATCTACTTCAAAATTCACTATTTTATTTTTTAGTTGCAACAAGGAAATATTTCATTGCATTAGATTCAACAAGATATTCTAGGATGCACAAAAATAAGTAAGAGGGCTTCACTCTTCAACAAACTACTTTTCCCTTCTATGATCATGAAAAATATCAAATATTTAAAGCCATTGTTAGTTACCTCCTGAAGGTTATTGTATCTTTGACCATATCATGTTTAATAATGTCACGGTGTCCCTTTTTTTCCTTAGCCCAAAAACCATGGTTTCCCAAAGAGACCTTTCTCGACATGCAAATTATGCATTTTTTGGAGCCTCTTCTATGAATGGACTTATTTAATTGGATTTGTAACTTCTAAGAATATATGCCTTTCCATGAATTGACTCATTATTAGATTGCAAATGGCCTTTACTATCATGCAATATAAGCATGTACTTTGTACCTTGTTGAAAATCTAGAGTTCACAAGAAAATAATGCTTTTGTCTCTTTTCTCATCTCGATCTTAGATTTGTTGTCGCTTAAAGATTAACTCTTTATAGTTTTATTCTATATGATTTGTTTCTCTGAATCCTTATTGTTGGAATGATAAATCCTTCCATTTTACTTGGCCTAAATTCTAATTCCCTCAACTCTAATATGCTAAAAGTGCATTTTCATGACGGAGTACCAAATTTTAGCCCCATGCCTAGAAAGGATAGGAAGATAGGAAAATATTTGTGATTTGTAATTTTAGTGTGAATGTTTGACTCTTTTCGATGAAGAAGTTGATTACAAATCCTCTCCTTTACTTAGTACTTGAATATGTTTGCAGTTATAGATGGTTCCCCTTTAGATCCATTAACCTAGTTAACAATTTGATATAGTGTCTCTTTTTTCTTGACTATTTCCTAGCCTAAAAGGCCCTAAGGAGAAAACATTAGCTTAATTATTTCTTGATTTATATTTATTATAGGATTTCAGAGATTCCTTAGTATTTTTCTTAGATTTCAATCAAGATTTTTTGTGTGGTAAGAGTTCTATTAAAAGATATTATGTCTTGGATTCTCAAGTTCACTCGCTAATTTCAATATCTTCTTAGAATTTCTATTTGAAGCTATTTCATTTTGATAGTACATAAGTACTCTATTTATCTGCGTGCTTATAGGTTGATTGGGTTATGGATAGATGCTACATTAGCTCAGATTAAGCCCTTGAATTATTTCACTAGAATTTGCTTGCTTTGGAAATTTTGATTCACTGTTGAAATTGAAAGACAATTTGGTAACCTATAGCAAAGTGGAAAATAATTGGGACATGTGTTATCTCTTTCACTACCTTTTCCTTTTATGTGAAATTAGTCATCTAGTAATAGGTAACATAATTTTTATTCACTAATATGATGTTACATTTTGGCTCATTTATTTTTATCTTTCTTGATCTAGAGAACAGACTTATTTAAAGGGTGCCATCTCATTGGAATAGTAGTTGCATTGCAAGAAAGAGGTTAGTCATTCAATTTCATCTTCACTAACATGAATTAATCACTCAACGAAAAAACCATTGACATTTTATATTTTTTTTAAAGAGTCTTTTTTATTGTCTCTCAAGAGAAAATATGTCTTTAATCGTAACTATAGCCTCTTGATAGACTAAAATGAATTATCTCTTAATAGAAAACAATATTTGTGTTCTATATTGGCTTTATAGAGACAATATTTTTAATACGATAATTCAAGACACCTAATTAAAGGCAATAATTAATAAAATTTACAAGTTTTTATGGTCTCAAGTTAATACAATTTACCCAAAAATTGTCTGGAATATTGTCTTGAAATCACCCTTTAAGTAGTAGTGTTTCTTTTTCAAATTGAAATATTCTATTATATTTGAACTCAAGCTTTTTTGATCCATAGCTTACTCTATAAAATATATTTCGGAAGAAATCATATTGAAAATTTTGGTTAAGGCATTTCGAAACAACAAATCTGGTTCATCTTGAGGACAAGATGAAGAGACGGATCTAGGAAGAAGGTTAAATAGGAAGACAAGTCAACCTAATGGCTAGAAGAAAACAACTATATTTGACTAGGGTTTCACTTAGTAATAGTTATTTATTTATTTAATAATTTATCTAAACGGCTATATTTGATTTGGGAATTAATTTTTTTAAAATAATAAATAGTAATATTAATCAAATAAATATTAAATAATAATATTAATAAAAAATAATTCTAATAATAATATTAATAAATAATAAATAATAATAATACTAAATAAAACTACTAAATAAAATAAATAAATGAGGGTATTCCTCTCTAAGAATGAAAAAAGAAGAAGGGATTAATACACAAACAAGAAATGGGACAAAAGGCCTAGACAAAGACAGAGAAAGGCTAAGAAGAGAGGGTGGGAATCCAACAAATAATAATTTTCCAGCGCTCGTCCCTATTAATATTACTCAAAGACCTCTCAATTTCAATGGCTTCCCTAAACTTTAGTGATGAAAATGAGAAATCTTTGTGATAACACTAGCCTCCTCAATGCATATATGATGCTTCTTCTTCTCTACAGGTTCAGCCAAAGCTGAAGATTTGGTCCTCCCGTGCTTGATATGAGCAGTGTGTTCCATAATCCTCTAGTTAATCGAATTGTTGGAATTAATGCTTACATTCCATATTTGAGAGATTGGTTTGTGATGGTTGAGAAATTCTCTCAACCACTCTCTCTAAATTAGGAATAAGTTGGATCTCAAAAACTCTATTTAATAGAGTGATCCCAATGTAATCTGTGTGTGAGTGTGTTTTGCACATACACCATTTGTGCACAATATATAATTATATTTCTGTGATTGTGTGAATCAAGCTGTTTTTATCATGGTATCAGAGCACAGGATCAGAGGCCTGTGTATTGTGATTGTATTGTTGTTCAGAGGTTGATTTATAGTGATAGGTGGCAGGATTGATTAGCGCAAACTTGCGTTGTGTGGGCAGATGCCAGATACCTTCTATCAATAATTTCTTTGGCGTAAACGATATTATAAGTCTTTCACCCATGGCGTTAATCGCTTAATTGCTCGACTGCCAGTGATGAACTGCTGCGGATATTGCTCAACTGCCGGTGATGAATTGTCAGCAATCTGATGAATTTGCACCGCCGGTCCTATAGAAGTTATTCCGAGCGGGCCGTAATCATGTGGGCTTTTGGTGCAGAGGTCTTCAAATAGTAGTGCCACTGCATCGTCATCAATACAAGTTCCGGATTCAGCTAACTTCACTGGTTTGGTTGGTGTTTGGATCTGAACACCTTCATTAGTATCAATATTACCATAATAATGAGAAAGACATGCTGCTGCCTGAGAATATGAGGACGAACACTGTTGAAATGAATACGGATAGGTTCTGCTCCGCAAATCTTCCACTTTGAAATCTTTTGCTAGCTCCAATTCATGCATAACAGACATTGATTCCTCTGATTGCTAGGAGTGCCACGAATATGCTAAACAAATGGAAAAGTTCCATTGAAGAAGGTGTGACTGAGATAGACGTTCGTGAACAGTTTGAGATTCTCAGTGCAGATATCATAGCAGGAGCGGCTTTTGGTACCAGCTATGAGGAAGGGAAAAGCATATTTCATATGCAATCTGAACAATTCATCTTTGCTTCACAAGCTTTGAGCAATTTTTCTGTGGCTTGCTTTTGGAGGTTTTTGCCTACGGAAAAGAACCTGCATCAATGGAAGCTGGCAAAGGATATTAGGTCATCTATGATAAAGCTAATCCAGAGAAGAGAAAAGGATACATGCGTTAAGAGACCCGCTTCAACTGATTTGCTAGGGCTAATGATGGCTCGGAAGCAAGTTCAAGACGTGTGTGGTAACGATGCGCCAAACAGAAATAGTTTGAACCGACTCAGAATCTTGGACGTGATTGTGAAAGAGTCTATGAGACTATATCCAGCATTAGTAGCTATGGTCAGACGGACAAAGCACGAAGTCAAACTTGGGAGTCTCAATCTTCCAGAAGGCATGGAGGTACTGATTCCAATCTTGGCCATAGTTAGAAATTAAATGCAAATCGATATATAACGCCAGCAGATTTTTTTGGGCTTTATATAGCACGATGTTTCATTGTCGAGGTGTTCACCTATTAAACTTTTTTAATAATTAACAATTCAACTATGTCAACTATGAGTCTGATGCCAGTATTTAAAGATCAAGTAGCAGTATGGCTCAATATGGATGGTTGTCCAGATAGTATGGCAGTTGCGGATCTAGGGAAGGATCCCTCATTAGTGGTAGACGTGGAAGTGGTTTCCTAATGAGGTTATGCGACAGATTGGGATGTTGTCCAGTAATTGACTTCGGGAGATCCTTGATTCGGGAGTTGAGAAAGGAACTCGGGAATCCAACTTTCCAACTACACCTTTCCGAGGGTTACGAGGCAACTTGATGGAGCAACTACTGACAAGCTTGATTATTTTGTTATTTTGATGTAATGTAATCATTAAGGGGGGATGTTGGAATTAATGCTTACATTCCATATTTGAGAGATTGGTTTGTGATGGTTGAGAAATTCTCTCAACCACTCTCTCTAAATTAGGAATAAGTTCTCAAAAACTCTATTTAATAGAGTGATCCCAATGTAATCTGTGTGTGAGTGTGTTTTGCACATACACCATTTGTGCACAATATATAATTATATTTCTGTGATTGTGTGAATCAAGCTGTTTTTATCACGAATGACCAAATTCACCAATGTATGAGGTTCCACAAGAACAAGGGATGATATAAACCTTTCATATCTGTAGGGTTCATGGTCTTTAATATTTTTGCGAACTTCTAATGGTGATGAGGGGTGAGTATCAATTTTTTTTCTATTTACATACAGAAAAATCAATATTGAAATAAATAAATTAATATAGATATTCAATGAGTCTCTAAAATCCTCTATCCAAATATTTTTAAAAGTATAAGAATGAGATATTTTCAACTGAAGAAATGAAGATATAATATTTATTTATTTATTTTACCCAAAGTTTATATAAAATTATGTTACTTCACATTGACAATATTTTATTATAACATAATTTTTCAATTTTGTCAATGTGAAGTGGCATAATTTTATATAAAAGTTAATATAAGAGTGAATGTGAAATACTTTTACTATGGGTTGTAATTATATTTTGACCACACCTCTTTTATGCTTGTTGAATGTAAGATTATTGATATTTTATAACATTTTAAATTAAAAAATATGAAACTTGCATCTTCAATCATGCTTTTTTAATAGAATCCACATTATTTCTTATTTAGAGATTTTTTACTTTATTTATATTTTAAAAGGGACCCATGTCAAATGAATGTTGAGAACTTAAAAAAAATTACACCTTTCCTACCTACTAAACTACAAAATGAGTCTAAAAAATAAGGTGGTTAAAAAACAAAACCCTTATCATAAGTACATTCAATTATATAAATAAAAGAGATTATAATTATATTCATATTATTAATTACAAATTTAATAATAATTAAATAACTATAATAAAAATTTGACAAATTAAAAGGATATAGATATGTATCAAATATTATTAGAAATAAAGACTTTGTTAAAAGTTTTAATGTAGATCCTTCACTGTGATCTTAAACCTATTGATCCTATGAGTACAAGTGCCGAAGACCGGTCTCCAGTGTCCTCTCCATAACTCGTTGTATCATGATATTCAAGGAAAAAGGCTTGATTTCCTTTTTTCCCCTTCTTTTCCTCGGAGTTACTAAATTGACGTGGAGGTTTGGTATTTCCTCTCTTTACTGGATTTGGTTCCTTTTGGTTTTCTTTGCTTTCGGATTGCTAAGTGGATTTCAAATTGGTTTTGCCCCTTTCTTTCATAACTATTATGTCATATTTGAGATTATGTCATATTTGGAACTTCTCAAGGTGCATATCTTTAATGAGCTTATTGTGCTCATGTATCATATACTCAATAAAAGCATAGAGTGTGAGTATCTTCTAAGTTTCTCCTACCATGTTTGACTATGTGGAAAGTGGAGAAAAATATAACATAATTTAGATCCAATTTTGACAATATGAAAATAATTAATTGGCTTTCTTACTTGCATTTATAGATTTTTCCTTCTTTCAACTATAGTAACAAGGCTTTGAACCTTATGAAGAAACATTAAATGTTTTCTAATATGCTTAGATCTAACTATTTGAGCTCATTTTCAAGGTTGTGACCCCATACTTCACCCTACTTTCAAAAAATCTCCCAAAGGTTGTCAAGTGGATTCTTGATTGTAGTGGTGCATTCTTCAACATGAAAATGATGATAAATGAGCTTAGGACTTATTTGTGTTGTTTAAATATTTGGAATTTTCAACCGCAGAATTTGGTTCAATCTTTAGTGCCATGGCTATTCAAGAAAAGCCTCTACTTCTCACTTGAAGTAGAATCTTTGATTTTCATTTAAAATAGTTATATGGCATGATAATTTTAAAGGCGGAAATTCCATTGTCTCCAATAGCTCCAATCTTTAGCACATGCAAATAGATTTTTTATGCTCATTTTTCCAGGTAAATATGGGTCTTCATATCATGTGAAATTAAAATTGAAACTACATAAATTAGATCTGCTTAGAAAATAATAAATAAAACTTGCAAAGAAAAACAAAAAAAATCTATATAGCAAAGAATTAGTAAATTCTATTGATTCACAAAAAATTTTAAAAATTAAAAATTAAAAAATTTGATGAAACAACACTATTCAATGCAATATATTGTACAGGGTTGCAATATATTGTACAGGGTTTGAAGTAAATATAGAAATCTAAAAAAATATTAGCTTGAATAAAAATGACACTAGTTCTAATTAATTGTCTCATGTAAAGATAATCTTAATTAATTAGGATAAAATTATGAGTTAACTATCTCATCCAAAAAATATTAAAAAAACTTATACATACACTTGTGAAGTGTCCTTTTAATGATGATAACTAAATCACCATGGCATGACTCCGCTTATTAATCTAATTAAATTATAATTAAGTGTACCTTATGTCCAACATGAAATAGAAAATCAAAGTGATCATCTTGGTGATCATAAATATCAAGAGCTTGAAACTTTGGATATCAAAAGCATATCAATGGCAATAGAAAATAATCAATGGCAATAGGAAATAATCAATGATCATCTTAAAGAACAAATCAGTCAGGGAAGCCGATATCTGATCAGTTTACCCGGAGTAGGGTTGTATTATGGATATGGATAGGGATAGATAGCCACAGAGTCTAATCACTGCACGAAAAAATATTATTTAGATCTTCTATAATTTCACGGCTTATTTGAACTTGTTATCCGGATCTGTTATCGATGCGATCAGCCACCAATGCCCCCTTATCGTGATGTTCAAGAAAACCCTGGATAAATATCACGGCACTCTGTGGTAATAAATAATATAATAACATAGTCGTTGTTGTGACCGAAACATGCCCCAAAGCTTCAGCTTCTTCATGTGCCCGAGACTGCGCCCTAAAAGACATGATCTGCGTTGGATTGAAATCATTACAGGAATAGGAGTGAGGAATTCTGTCTTTTCGCGTATGGTTTGGGTACGGGTAGCAGAGCCATCCATTGTATATCTCGGACAAAAGTGAGCAATTCTATCTTTCTGCCTCTGGTTGCGTACGGGTGGCAGGGCCATTCATTGCATATCTACGACTTCCGTCGAGTGTGGTCTAATATATTTTGGAGTTTTTGCAAGAACCTGGAAGAATATTTTTTGGTGAAATTTTTATTTTGTAAATTTACCATTGGAGAACAACTCAATTTTATGATTTCAACACACCCATTCAAAATTCTAGACCAATGAAAAACACCTGTAGAGCCATTCATTGCATATCTACGACTTCTGTCGAGTGGTCTAATATATTTTGGAGTTTTTGCAGGACCCTGGAAGAATATTTTTTGGTGAAATTTTTATTTTGTAAATTTACCCATTGGAGAACAACTCAATTTTGTGATTTCAACACACCCATTCAAAATTCTAGACCAATAAAAAAAAAACCTATAGCAGAGCCATTCATTTCATATCTAAGACTTCTATCGAGTGTGGTCTAATATAGTTTGGAGTTTCTGCAGGAACCTGGAAAAATAATTTTTGGTGAAATTTTTATTTTATAAATTTACCCATTGGAGAACAACTTAATTTTGTGATTTCAACACATCCATCCAAAATTCTAGACCAATAAAAAAACCCTAAAAACATCTGACAGGTAGACTACGGCCTTCTCTGCTATCTTTGTCTTATCGGCCTTATCACCGCGGCTTCTGACTCTATATACCGGCAAAATTATCACAAGAAATTTTCTGGCTCTGGTGGTCCCGTATTCATTCCTTTCCAGATGTCCATTCGATCCATCAACCGACGGTTTCTTTCATGAAAACTGCACGGGATACGTGACATCGACATTGGCTTTATGGTGAACATCGCCGGCTTGGAGCCGCTGGCAAGACTGTTCATGCTCAGTTGCACCCATGGAATTTGAGGTCCCACAGACTATTTTTTATTAGTGGATGTATTTACAGTTTTAAATTAGCGTTGAACGTAGAGTAAGATGTTCTCTTAAACGTGGGTGAGTACATATAATTATATAGAATGATTAGTCGTCAGATTTGTACACATTCTATAGATAAATGATGGAATTATATATATATATATTTCACTTTTATAATTCAATGGATATATGCACCTTGTCTTTTATTTAGTTTTCGCAACTTAATGGATTGGATATCTATACTATATTATAGTGATGGAATTCGCTCGAATTAAATTAAATTAATTGCATAATTGGATGGATTTTTATTTATAAGTACAGTGAAGTAGTTATTTTAATGAAAATTTATTGTTAAATTAATGTTTTTCAAAATATTATTATAAATTATCTTTTAGGTTGTAGATTATTTGGTTATGGAGTATATGTTTATGATTTTTTTTGTAAAATTATTGGTTCAAATTTTATTAGTAGTGGACATAATTGCTCTTAAAACTTTATATATATATTATGGGGGATAAAAATTTAAAAAAATGTTTTACCATTTATAAATTTGATTTTAAAAAAAATATGATCTATTTCAAATTTAATCATATTATTTATATTTATATAAAATTTCAACATTATTTATATGTAAAAATATCTTTATTATTAATTTCATTAACCAAAAATCTCATAATAATATTTTCAACATTATATTTTTATAATAATTTCATAATCATATATTATATATATACTATTAATGTGTTATTAATTCAATTTAAATATACAATTGTATAATAATTTTAAATATAAACTCTTTATATATTATATTAATAATACTAAATAATTATAAACTTATAATTATATTTTTATAAATATATAACATCTTTGTATATAAACATTTGTATTAAAAATTTAGAATTAATTAGTATTATATTTTAATGTAATAATATAACCAATTTTATATTAAATAATATTATTTTTATCTTTTATAATTTAATCGATATTATAATTTATTATTATTATTTTGATTTAACACAATATTTCTTATATTTTAAAATGTCACTTCTATATATTTTTACAATAATTACTTCATATAATAACCTATTAAATATCTATTAAATTTAATAAAACCTAAAAATATTAAATAAAAATATACTTTATGGTTATGATGAATACGCCAAATGTAAGAAACTATTTTATATTATTATTATTATTATTGAAAATGCATTAACCAACTGTATGATGAAGAGTTGTAATGAAACGGTGTTAAAGTTTTAAAATTTTATTTAATGGAAACAAGGTGTTTAATCTTCTTTTAGAGAGTTAAAAAAAATAAGTGTACTAAGAAATTCCCAAAATTTCAAAGCGATGTATAATATGAATTTTAAAATAATCAAGTCAACGTGAAAAGTTTCTACTTTCATGGCATTGGATGCAATCGTTTTAAATTTTCAATAATGTTATCTATCTACTTTTCCTAAAAGTAAAAAATAAAAGTCACAAAGCGAAAGAATAATATGTTCATATTAAGGCATAACAAAATAATAATATGTTAGTATTAAAAAAATTATTGGTAAGGTTTTATAGCGTAAGATTATATACGTACGTTTATAGATTTTTTTCTTTAATAATATATGAAAAATTAATTCTAAAGTAATATTATTTGTATGTTTTAAAAATTATTTATTTTGGAAAGCGTTTATAAATTTTTAATTTAATAATAGTAATTAAGTAATTGGTAAGAATTTTTATCTATATTAATTATTTTAAAATTTATAATAATAGATAGAAAATTAAATATTCATATTTATCTTTAAAAATTTTATGCTCTTTTTTCTAATTAGTTAAAATAAATGTCATATGAGCAAGTGTCATTTGAATTGAGTTATGGTTTTTTGAGTATGTGGTATTTATAAGCCATTTATTGGCTAGAGTATTATAGCAAACTCTATTTGTAGATTCACAATATACATGGTGGAGTTCAGATAATCTTTTTAATCAAAAAACTATTTTCATGTTTTTCAGATTATACATGATGGACTTGTATATAATTTTTTTCTGTAATTATGTGGATAGGCATGTCTATTTAAGATTAGATATTCCATAATTTTAATTAATTATGAGTAATTATTAGATTTAGTGTAAAGATTTAATGTGCATGGAATATGTGAGAATATTCATAATAATATTTATAGATCAAGGGTTAAAATTTATGTCCAAGTTAGTTTTACTCTTTTGGTTAATATATATATATTATATTAAATTAATTAATTAATTAATAAAATATCATATCAACAAGTGCCATATTGAGCTGTGTTATTGATAACCATGGTATCCGCCCATGGTTATACACACAAAATATATTATACTCTTCACCATCATATGTTTAATTTTAATAATAATAATAATATAGAATATGAATACTAAAAACTAATTTTAATTATCTTTTATGATTTTTTGTAATATGGAAAATGTGATATGTATGATGGGGAAAATATTTTTTAGTTTTATCATGGATTTATTGGTATTGATTTTTACAATTCATTTAAATTGATATGGTTAAGGTAATTAATGATAATAACTATAATTTAATATAAATTAGAATTTTATTAGTTTGTGTGTGTTTTAATGGTGCCTGTAAGCATGCCTACTTTTTAATAATAATTTCAAAATTTTACTTTATTATAGATAATTATTAGCCCAAGGTATTTAACCTACATAAAATATTTTCGAATATTGTTAGTTATATACATAAATCACACGTTTGAAATTCTTAAACTAGTTATGCATTTTTTCCTTTTTACTAAATTTATTAATTAAAAAATAGACATTAAAAATATATAATATCCTAAACATGTGGTATTGATTAGCAATAATGTTAACCCATAATTATTATGAATTCATGTAGTTATATAACATGCATCTCTAACCTTGTTTAGAGAAAAAATACTCTACACAGTAAACATATGTGTGTAGAGAACAACATCGTGATAAATTTATCACAATTACGTTGTCCTAAAGAACATCTGTGTCTAGAGAACAACATCGTGATAAATTATCACAATTACGTTCCCCTTGACTATTACGTTCCCCTTGACTATTGCCATATAACAATAGATAGGCTATCACCTAGCTTCTTCTAAATTTTTAAGTACATACATAGGGCATGACCCAAGTCGTGTATCGTTTGTCTATTGCATAGTTTATATATATATATAGATATGCACCACACATATGCTAAGTAAAGGTTCCTATTTCGATTCCTATCTTGGGAAATGACTCGATGAGTCACTAACTAACTTTGTTTTTATGACTCCATCATGTTAATCTACCTCATTGAGGTGAGTGTTAGGCTTGAGGTGCATGCAATCGCTCGAATTTTCTTGAACACCGAACATCATCCACCTGGAGAAGATCTAGTTGTTGGTCGAGTAGGGTTTGAATCCAGGGGCTTTGTTTCTTTTTAGACGGTTAAGTTGAGACCACCAGATTTTCTCCCTTGCTTCTAGGATCATTTTCATGACATTTCACCAAGAGGCCTCTTCTACCAACCCTCTTTGTATCACAAATTTCTTTAGGTTCTTCCCTCAAGTAAGTCACCTTGAATGCGGCTGCTATGTTTCATTTGCTTCTTCGTGGTTTTATGGTAGGACTGAGTTTCCCCTGTTGTTTCACGTTTGCGAGTTGAAATGGTTCAGGTAGCCGAGGTACCCTAGCTCATGCGATTGTTGTTTCGCATTTCAGATCTGAAGTAAAACTCTGGCATGTCAGAGTTTCACTGTAATTTCTATGGCTTGACAGGGTTAAAGAAGTTTGGCTCCTAATTAATCTTCTTGGTTTCCCTTTTAAGAAAACAGTCTTCTAGCTTGGCACTCAGGGGTCAACAGGTAAAATTTGGAGGGTATTTATTTCATTGCATGAATTTCTTTTGTTATGAGATTCATTTTTAACACGGGTTCGACTTATTTCTCTATCGATGCAAGTTTATTCACAGGCAGGGTCTTCAACTCGCTCCTAGTTGAGGTCTTCAACTCGCTACTAGTTGAGTTATCGACTCTTCGGCTGTGATGGAAAAGTTGACCATTCCCACATTTTGGCCTTTCTTTCTAAAGTTCACAAGTTATCCTTTGTCTTCTCTTAGAGCTTGTTATTGACTTATAATGGCTAGGACACTAGTTCCCTTCTAATTTTCTTAGGTTTTATAGTTTTCGTCAGCTCTGTCTCGGAGGTCGTATAGGGTTCCATGATAGGGCATAGCCCTCCGAGTCTCAAGCTAGTTTATGTTGATATTATTTTTTTTAAAAGGTATTACTACATAGGGTGCCCTTCTTAGGGTTTAAGAGTGTATGAATTGACGCATTTGTATTTGTATTTAAATGGTAAGGATCACTTCAACTGTCCTTCATGCGTATTTATTTTATTTCCGTTAGTTATAAATCTTAAAGGGTTGACAATTATAGTTTTCCACAATTTATCCGTTTTTATTATTACAACTATTTACAAGGGTTTCAAGCCATAGTTTTCACAGTTGGGATCTATTTATAAATAGAGTGGCTACAAGGGTTCGGGTTATAATTTCCACCTCTTGATTTAGAAGCGTATCCAGTTGTGACTGTGTGTAGGTGGTTGCTTATATCCGGCCTAGCCAGGGCCCTAACCTTACCGTGACTACCCTCGTGCCAAAACCCCCTTTCCAATAACGGAAGGAAACAACTATCTTTTTAAGGGTTAAGGTCGTTCCTCCTATTTGTTCGAAAATAGGTATTAGGCAGTGGTTGATGCCTTTTCCTTTTTACTAATTGTACCAAAGACTTACTTCAGTCTCGTAATGTATAACATTCACTTTTGAGGTGGTTTCAAACAAACTTTCGAGGAAACCCGTTGAAACCCGTTTTCCACAATAATTTTTAGTTTCAAAGAACCCTATCCACTTATACTTCTGCATTTACTTTCTTTACATAAATTTTATGAAAGAACATTCTTTCACATACTTTATTCACAACACTATTCTATTATTTCATGTCCAGAACAATGATTCGAAAATACATTATTTTCATTCTCTTATTTTGTAAAAAGGAAAAATTATTCACAAATACATTATCACATTAACAATAAATTGCTACAAGTACTTACTTGTAGTGTTAAGTCAACTAGAATTTCACTAGAAAGACAACAACCTCCCAACCATGAGAACAACAATTATGTTTGTTTCTCTCCTCCAATATTCTTTAGTAGCATAACAAATATTTGTGAGTAACCTTAGTAGGGCATTTTATAGGAAACAAGATCCCAAGGTACAACCCAAAACTCATTGGTTCATATCAATCTTAAGGCTTCCACTCACTCTTGTCTAGCTCAAGAATACCTCACACTAAGTGTTATGTCTCACTCTCATAGTTTTCTTTCAATTCCTTTTCTCTTATTCCAATATGCCTCCAACTTTTTCCCTAGCCTTCCTTGGCTCTTTTCCTCTTTTATCTCAAAGGAAGTAGAGGTAACTAAATTCCAACTATCTAGTGAAAGAATTTTATCTAGGGTTTCCCTTAATTTCCTTTTTGCTAAGATAAAATAAAAATAAAACTTTAATCATCAAAATTCTTGTTAGTATTTTCCTTCCACTAAAGCTACAAATTCTTAATTATTTAAGAAGTGAAGGGTAAATAAAGGTAACTCAACAGATATTTGAGGGTGTTACATCCCCCCTAAAGCCTAACACTGTCCCTCGTGTTATTCTTCCCTTTGATAATTCTCTCTTGTTGAGAATATGATCATACAGTGTAATTAGTTCATGCTAATCATCAAATCAACTTTACTACATAATTAAATTTTCAATTTAAATTTTACGTGTATATCTTGTCGATGAATAACATGTCTAGAATCATATAGATATTTATTCAATAATGAAACATGAAATACATTATGATCTCTTATATGACTAGGTAGTTCTAACTCATACACTATGGAATGGACCACATAAGTGTTTGGAATGGACCACTTAACCAAGGGGCATGTTTTGCGCAACCACTCCATCTTAAAGTAATGTTCTTTGGTTTAACTGGTACATATACTTGATCTCCAATTTAAATTCTCGATACGTTCTATTTTTGTTTGTTTACACCTTTTTCCTATCTTGGGTAAATTTTAGATTATGATACTCTTTTTAGAGTCTGCTCCATTTCTGCTAACATGTTTGGTTTTAGCATTATCCTCTCTTTGGGACTATTCCAATTTCTAGGAATCTTAGATTCCCTTCAATATAATACCTCAAGTGGGCTCATTTTTTAGGACTTATGATAGATTTTGTTGTACGTAAATTGAACAAGGCATAAATATTCCTCTCATTTTGCTAGTTTTTGCATAACATACATTCTTAGCATATCCTCAGGAACCTAATTTACCTGCTCGATTTTCCCATCTGTCTTTGGATGGTATGTAGTACTAAATTGTTCTTGGGTTCCCAATTCAAAAATGATAGCTTTCTAGAATGCGGATGTAAATTTTACATCTCTATCTGAAATAAATAGCTTAGGTATGCTATGCAATCATAACACTTCTTTCATCAAAATGTCAACAATTTGAGTAGTCTTTTAAGTAGAATGCATTGGGATGCAATGAGTTATTTTACTTAGTTTGTCTACCACAACCATGACTGAATCATTGTGTCTCTTTGATTTGGGTTGTTATGTTATAAACTCTAGTGTCATAACTTCCTATTTCTATTTAGAAATGGGTAATGGCTGAAGAAGTCTAGTGGGATGTTGGTGTTCAGATTTAACTTGCCAACATTCTAAATGCTTAGCCAAATATTATGCAATATCTCTTTCCATACTTAGCTAAAAGTAATACTTTTTTATTATTGAGAATATTTTTTTATAGCTAGGATGAGTAATGTAAGGACTTTGATGAAATTCATCCAGAATCATTTGTGTGACTAAAATCTAGTTGGGAACATATATTGTTCCTCTAAAAGTTAGCACATGATCCTTGTTAATACTATATTCAAACTCTTTTCTAGGATTGTTACTATGACGGGTTCTTTTCCATAAAAAATTATATTCCAGATCCTTTTAGGCAACTTCTTCAACCAGTTCATAAAAATTAACTTATATCTAGTTGTAGTAAAGTTTATAGACATAATGCACCCTTCTACTCAATGCATCCACTACATAATTTTATTTTCCTTTTAAATGCTTGATGTCAAAGTAAAATTCACTAGGAAAAGCATTACACATTACTTGACGAGCATTTAGGTTAGTTTGTTAAAAATAACTCATTAGACTATTAAAATCAATCTTCAGCAAAATGATTCTTTTCAAATAGATAATGTCTCCATACTTCAAGCACATGGATTACGACAGTTAATTCCAAATCATAAGTAGAGTATCTCTACTCATGTTCCTTTAGTTTTTGTGCTTTGTAAGTTGTCACCTTCCCTTTGTGCATCAAAACTCCCCCTATTCCTTCTTGCAAAGAATCAGTGCAAACCACAAATTCCTTATTTGTATTGACAATATTTAACAGTGGGATAGTGGTTAATAATTATTTCAGTTGTTCAAAACTTCATCGATAGTGAGTTTTCCACTTAAAATCCCTTCCTTTCTTCTATAGAGAGGTGATATATAAGAAATTAGGGAGAATCCCTCAATAAAAATAATGAAAGTACCCTGCGAGACACATGAAAGATCGTATATCTACAACATTTTTGGGTACAAGACATTCTATAATTCTTTTGATGATTTCAAGGTCGATAATTATACTACAACTGAAATTATGTTCCTCAAGTATTGGATTTGATCTTTATAAAAATCTCATTTGCTAAATTTAGCATATAATTTATGTTCCTGCAGAACTTGCAACACTATTTGTAAATGTTCTTTATGTTCTTCTATATTTTTGTAGTAATCCAAAATATCGTTTATAAATATCAAGACAAATTTATCCAAAAACAAGCAAAAAATGCCATGCATCAAATGCATGAATATCATTGGCATGTTGGTAAGTCCAAATGGCAAGACAACAAACTCATAATGAATGTAACATGTTCTAAAAGATGTCTTATAAATGTCTTCTTCTCTTACTCTGATTTCATGGTAACTCGATCGTAAATCGATCCTAGAGAAGACTGCAACAGCTTTAACTTAATTGAATAAATCATTGATTCTAAGAAGTAAATACTTATTCTTGATCATCCTAGTTAATGGCCTACTCTAAATGCGTAGTCATAAAGTGCCATCCATTTTCCTTGCAAACATTATTAGATCCCCAAGGTGACACACTTGGCCACATGTACCCTTTGTTAAGCAATGCTTGTAATTACATCTTGAACTTTGTTAGCTCAGGTATGCTCATACGGTAGGGATATTTTGACACTAGGAAAACCACACGAACTAGCTCTATCAGGAAGTAAATATCCTATTTTGGGGGTCGTCCTCGAATTTTCTCAAGTAACACATCAACGAAATATTGAATGACTTGTATACTTTCTATGGTAGTTGTTTTTTCCTTAGCATTAGAATATCCAGCCTCGACAACATATATCAGACAACCCTCTCAGACACATTTTTCTAATTTTGAGGTGGTAATAGGACATGATTTTACTAGATTTTTTAATCCTTGGATTTATTTCCTAATACGATCCATAGGGAGGAAACTAATAGATTTTTCTTTACAGTTTACCATGGACCAATGTCCTTCTAACTAGTCCATCCCAATTAACATGTCATAAGATCCAAGGGACAACACATTTAAATTGACCTTAATTTTTTTCCTTCCCATTTCGAGAGTGTAATCTAGTACCTTAGCAATCACTCTTCACTTTACTCCAGTAGCTAATTATACTAACTTGAGATTTTAAATTTATGAGTTTGTAAACTATAGTTTTCAAGTACATTACGAATGATGTAACTTAAACATGCTCTCAAATCTACTAAAATAGATCTAATCTACCTAAATAACTTACCTTCCAATTCACCCACGGGGCTTTGGATTGACGGTCAATGGGTGCACTGTTAAGGCACTCCTTGTGATAGGTCACCAATTCAAATCCTCTGTGGGTGCTTAGGTAGTATTAATTAGAAAAAAAAAGTTTACCTTCCAATTCTATCATCGGAGGTTGATACTTTGCTTGATGGTATTTCAATGTAGAATTGATCCTTGGTATGCTCCTCACTACCTCACCAACTATAGAAGCTTCCTGCATGTTAGTAGTCTCCTCTGCTATGGTACGATGGTGGAAATTTTTATAGTAATGGGGTTCCCCACAACCTTGAAATTGTAAGGGGGCTTTTGTGATTGACTAAGTTCTAGATTTCTTGATACTTCAACTTGTTTGTGCTCATTTTGTAATATGATTTGTTGTTGATCTTTCTGAGAATTTCTATTTTTTTTTACCTTTGTACACACCACTAAAATTATCATTCCTTATATTTTTGGTACTTCAAAAATTTTTCCTGCCCCTTCTTATTTGCCCAACTCTTACTACCTCCACCTTCTTTCCTCAATTGCTAGTACCAAATATAAGCCTTTCAAATCACCTTATTGATTATTTTGGGGTTATCAAATTCTAGCCTTTCCTTCGTAAATGTTGGAGAACTACAAACAAATCATTGGACATAGATTTATCCTCACGTATATGTGAAACATGTCTTAACAAGGATGTGCACTTGGCGACAAGTTCATCCATAGTGTGCTATGAAAACATCTCAAGAAAAGATAGAAAAGATAGATCAACGCCTTATAATTCAGCCTCTTCGAGGGGGCAACCTCCTTCACATTACATAAATGAACAATTCTTTGATGAAACAATTGACAAAACCTCCTTTCTATATATAGGAGTCTAAGGAGTCATAATATAACCCAACCGACCTAACAATAATAATATAAAGCCACAAAAATAGCAATATAGGGATTCTATGGGGCACAGTAATAACAATATGGGGGCAATAGGGGCACAACAATATTAATAAGGGGTACAA